>VZTY01013246.1:18154-305378 GCA_013400935.1 Turnix velox
CTAATTGAAGCTGGGACCTACTCCTAAAGAGCTGCCTTGCTTAGGCTCAGTGAACCCTTTCAATGGAAATTTTACATATTGCAAAGGATAACATTTTGTATTTGATTTTCTTCTTTAACTCTTAGCATGAGCAAAATTTGTGAGCATCTACCTCATTCACATGCCTACTCCACACTACTGCTAATGTATCATTTGACCCAGTGCAGTGAGTGGATGTAGACACATGCAGAAATTTCAAACACAAGAATTTCCACATCCAGCTGTGGTGATTTTTACTAAGCTCACCAGTGATGCACATGCCCAGAAGAGGAGATAATCTCCACAAAGCATTACTTAGCATGCACAAAACCAAAGAAAAGAATAAAGACACTGTTTTTGTGCTTTCCTTAAGTTTATCTGTGCTTTGGTATGATTAATTAGATATGGCAGTACTAATGTATTCATAATAAGACCTGGATTAAGTGCATCATAAGGATCCAGCCACAAACCTGACTCAGGCGAACTGCTTCTAAAAATGTTATAGCTGGCAAATACCTCACTCTAAAACATCCATGCTGAAGGTCCACAGAGGCTCCAGATTGGAGGCTTTGTATATCAAGGTAACCATGGCTTTAAACAAGAGAAACAAATCTCTGATTACTAGACCAGTAGAAAAGGACACAACTACCCCCCTCTTTTAGGGGAGCATCTGGCACCTCTCATGCATTGTACCAATTTCTGTATCTTACTTGGATATAAAACACAGGCAGTTTCCCTCCATCCAAGAGACAATGCAGGTCTTTATTCCCAGCTATGTCACCTGATGCAATACCCCTCATTTTCCTCAAGTACTTAATGAGACCACTTAGTGAAGGTTTGAAGGACATCTGTGCCTGTTACCTAGAAATTAATGCTTCTGACTTAGAGCAAGGGACCACTTTAAAGAAAATTTAAAACCTAAAGAGATCTTGCCTGCATGTGTGGAATAACTGTTAACCACTCAGTGTTTCTATATTGCTATTTGCAAATTCCAGAGATGAGTTTTAATCCCCCCCAAACCAGTACAAAACACTGAGTAATGAAACCAGTGAAAAGTTCAATCCATAAGCATCAGCATTATGTATTTCTGCTGATCATTCAAAACAAGAACATTAATGGAAACAAGCAACTTTCCAGGGCATTTATTCTAACCTTTTACCATGTCAGAAAAGTGTCGTGTGTTGCAGAACTGACCCAGAAGGATCCTCATGCTGACTCTGAACAGTGAACAACCATGACAGCAAAGAATGCAGTGAATTCTCTGACCCACAGAATTCACTGACCCTCTTTTTCTACCTGGTTTTTCACTGCTTCTACTCCATGTGTCACAGCACAAGTGTGCTGAGAGCTGAGTGCACATTGAGGGGGAAAAAACCAAACAGAAACAGAATTGCTCCAGATATAGGTGTTAATCAGCCCCATTTTCCCTTATTTCAACAGCATTTTCCAAATTCACATTCAAGGTCTTGTCGAAATGTCAAGAGAAACATAACAATGCGTATAATGATGAGCTGTATCATGACCACATGCCACCAGTGAAGTGTCACACAATGACAGCACACCTAATAAAATGTGACAAGATGGGATACAACCAGACAGTACATATGAACTGCCACAATGTATGACTTTAACAGTAAGATGCAGCTGAGAGACCCTGCTGCAAGAAGTAATGTTGTCAAAATGCCATCAAACTTGTTGGGAAGAAACAACAAGTAGCAAGAAAGGGAACATTCTGTGCAAAAAATCCCATCTGATCTCGTCATAACCTCTTTCTTGCTTTTTCCTTTTCCCACTCTAATTTCTTGACATTCATCCTTGGTAAGGCTGCATCTGGTGCTTCTGTACACTGATGCTTTTTAATTAGTAACCTTGCCTGTGGCAAAAGGATTTGCAATGCCTAAACATCTGATGCTTTTTCCAAGTCCTGCATGGACCAGATTGATAGAGCACAAAATAATCTCCTCTCAAGGGAAAGATGATTTGGGTAGCTGTGCTGACATCAGGGAGTGTGTAGATCCCCATCCCAAGGTCATGTAATTTAATTCAGGGAATATTCCCTCCAGGAAGGAAAGTTGGCTTATAAGTGAAGAATCAGATGTATGTGTTCTGTGCTGCTTCTGCTCCTATAATGAATTGCAAAAATTTGTTCCTTTTCTAGTATAATTTTAATGTAAGTTGCTTGCAGTTATGAATCTGGATGTAATTAACTGCTTGTAATTGTATGAAGCAAATCAAATTCTGCACTTGATCATGCTGATTACAGGCTTGGAGAAGTTCTTCCCATATAGAAAGATTTACTCAGATTTACACCAGTGTAGGACAGTACAATCTGATGTAAGAAAAGCTTTATGTCAGCAAACTAAACAGTAAAACTCAAGAATTCATTTAAATGAATGCAAGTACCACTAAATTCTCCTCTGAATTGTTCTCAGATTGTAGACATTTCATTCCTTTTCAGATGGGAGTAGTGGTAACCCTTCCCCCTGAACTTCTTCCAGTGACGTGCTGTATCTCTTTCACTCTTACCCTGCTTTGGGCCTTTTGGACAACTTTGTGCACTGTGCCCTAAGAACCTCAGAAATAAATCACTTGTGACAATTATGAGTCATCCTAAAACTTGCTAAGGATTAAACAAACTGTGGGACCTTCCTCTAACCACTCTTAACAGATCCTTCAACTTGAACCTCAACATCAACACTTCACTAACCATTTAAAACTAGTTGTATACATGTACTTAAGGCACAACAGAACATGCCTTTTGAGTGATGGGTAAATAACAGGAGTACCCCTGTATGCCTTTACCTGTAACATATTGATTTACTCAGTGCACAAACAGATACAGGAACATATCAGAGGCACTGGGTACCCACTCTGTTGCCTTCATACACACTAGTAAAAGCTGCAAGCCCAAATGCTTGAACTAGGCAAAGCTCACCTTCCTCAGCATCATGAAAATGGGCAGTAATACAACTAACAAAAAAGGGTACTTTATGAGTCACCACATCCTATTTAAAGGTATTCATAAAACATCCTTCTGGCTGCAGCATGAACCAACGTTAATTGGAGAGCACGACATAAGGACTATAGACACAATTCCATAGCACATAAAGACATTCAAGAGCCCTCAAAAATCAATGCAATATCTGAGTGGAGCCAAACTGCCAGTAAAAATACTGTATTACCTGAAAAATGCAGATAGCAAAGTGCAAACTTAAACACAGCCTATAGGAATTCTTCAGCTAGCACGTGGCAGAATTATGGAAAGAACCTCTCCTCCATGTCCCTACCCTTGCTCTGCTGCAGGTTTGAATTCCTGATAATTGGTTTATGTGGTTGCATTTACAAGTATTTAATTCTTATTACCTTGATTCTGCCTCACAAATCTTTGCTATCACAGATGGCAGAATTTTATTCTCTAACAATCTGGCTGTGCTTCAAACTCCCCTGCTCGGGAGCGGGATGTGCTGCCAGGATTCCACAGCTCTCTCCATTCCCAGCTTCCTCATCCTTCATGAAAAAAACCCCTTGCTTCTATACAACAAATGAACAGGAAAGAGGAGCTACCTGCACCAACCTAGCTATCCTGGCTCCTCAGACACAAATCTTTGGTAGTTTTACAGATAAGAAACCAAGTGAAATGACAGGTAAATATGTTTTGGTCAAAGCCACAGTCTACACTCCAGGGGTGGAGAGGAATTAACTCTTCTTTTGCTGCTTCCTGGTCACTACTGATAACCTAGAATGATCTAGATTCATACAAAACAGCTCACACAAAACCAGTAGGACCCTGTCCAGAGCCCCAGTCATCAGAATGATAACATTAAGCTGGCAAAATAGCTGCCTTCTCCAAGCAATCTCCCATCCAGACAGAGAACTGCATGCATATCACGTGTATGAGCAGCTCTGGCAGTTCACTCTCCCATGTCCTCTGCTCTCTTCCTGCAAATCCTCCTCTCATGGGAATATCAGAATCTTTAGGATCAGAGCACTTATATTTTTTTTCAAATCAGCATTTACTTAATCTCTTATACAAGTATTTACTTTTTTTACTCCCCTGTCTTGTGATTCCTCTGCCTAATGTACTCTTCCCCACCAAACCACACTGATTCAGCTCCCAGGAAAAACAATGTTCATATTTTTATGAGCTATAAATTTAAAATTTGATGTTTCACAGCCCTGCAATGAGACTAAGGGCAGATATTTTCAAAGTCTGAGTCTGTATGATGCTTTGTAGGCATCTCAGCTATTGAAGGAACAAGAATTCTAGCTTTTGAACAAGACATGTGGTGCTTTATTCTAAACTTAAGAAGTGCTGGGATATGAAATGTCCAGTGAGTGAATATTTTATATGCAGAGAGCAAATCTGAGCAATTTTAGTGTTTTATAGTTTTGCTGTTTTTTAAATCTGGCCTCAATATGATAAGAGGAGTAAAAGCACTGTCCAGGAAAGGACTAGTAGAGAAGTGTGGAAGGCAAACACTTTTTAGCAGATATTTTCAGAGAACAAGACCTTCTTGAACAGGAAATGGAACTAGAAGCTTTCAGCAAGTGGTATCCTTCCCTTTATCAAAAGTCACTGTAATCTAATAGCAATTGCTCTGAAATGTTAATATGAACAGTTAAAGTCAAACAAGAAATTATTAAGTTCAGTGACATTAATGTGGAATCCCAGGGCAATTTACAGTGAATGACAGGATTATGCAATACATCCCAGAACCACTGTCATGTTTGCTCCATGATTAACTT
The DNA here is from genome assembly GCA_013400935.1 of Turnix velox. Taxonomy (NCBI): domain Eukaryota; kingdom Metazoa; phylum Chordata; class Aves; order Charadriiformes; family Turnicidae; genus Turnix; species Turnix velox. The sequence continues at coordinate 22,919 of VZTY01013246.1, forward strand.
TGATACACTCTGTCAACTATTCTGACAAGTGTCAAGAGCAGCTGACCTTAGCCCCATGAGCTTTCTGCTTCCCAGCAACTCATGAGGGCAGAGTCCTGTCAAAATTAGTGACCTACACTAAAATAATATCCTAATCATGATATTCAACCAAAGCAGAGAGAATTTAATTTCACAGGTCTTGGTTATCAAGTAAAATTAAGTTAGCAGTGCCTGCAATAAAACACTGCTACTGTTCCTGACAGGGTAAACCCTCTCCCATTACTCACTTGAGTAACTCCACTGATATGTATGGGGTGACCAAGGTGACCTGCTGACCACAAATAATTGAGGTCTATAGAAGAAGGTGCCTAACACATAATGGTCCTGGACTTTGCTTTCAGTTTCTCAGGGCCTTATCAGATAAGCTGTTTAGAGTAAAACTTTCCATACCAGGTAACTGTCTAAGGCTGAACTAGATGAATTTTGAGGTAAAAGGTCCAGAATGAGAGGAAAAGGAAAAAAGGAGTTACTCTGCCTGTGTTAGAAAAGGAGTCTTGTTTCTGCTCAAATGAGATGCTTCAGACTCTCCATGCTGTTAAGCAAGAGTTTGAAATTTTGCAGGGTTTAGCCTTGATTTCAAGCATATACATTATGTCATCTCTGTGAAAATTTGCCCAAATTTGGTCCATTAGAAGACTGCTGCCATGTTCCACTTTGCACATGTTCAGTACAGACCTGTTAGCAGTTTGGCAATTAATTTTTCTCAATATTAAATATTTCCTGAGTATATTCAACGCCCCATTCTGTGGGCCAGGTAGTTGTGAAAGGCTCTGCCTGGAACTGCAAGCACTGAGCATCTTGTTCTACTGCTCTTCCAAGGGTCAAAAAGGTACAGGGCACATGGCCTGAAATGACACTTCTGCCTCTCTTGCTTTTTGTTGCTGTCTTGCTGGACTCAACGCAACACAAAAGTGGCAACTCTGAAACACACTGAGAAATAAGAACTCTAGAGCTGAAAAAACTTGCTTTTCATGCCCCAAATATCTATGAAGCAACTGTGGAACTGCTTTGTAGTTCAGGTAAGACCCATGTACAGTAAATGGATCTAAATTCAGTGATGTTCACTGAATCACATCATATCCACAACTTCTTCTCCACAGGAAGCTCAAAAACTATTCTCCTTTGAACCTAACAATCCTGCCAATAACAGATCTTCAGATCTGAAGCAAGAACCTGAATTCAATCACACTTAATCCTGAGAGAAATGATTCAGATACAAGCCTGTTGACAGCAATTATCCCACTGATAATATTCTTTAACTTCACCCCACCATAGATATAATTGGATTAGATTCCCAAGATATTAGGTGTCTCCTCACACTATCAGGAATATCTTGGTTTAAAAGGGTGTGAAAATTTTGAGAGTGAGAAAGACAACAACTCTTTTGTGGGCATGGCAATAGACAAATAGTTTACTCATGATTTATGATACTAAAAATCAATTAGGCAACTCCTCTAAATTCATAACAGAAAATTATAATTTCAGCCAATTGCATGTGTTGCTAAGTAAGGACATTAAAAAACATCAAAATTATCATTATGCTTAATTGAGAGTCTTTCATATTCCTCAAGCTGTATAAGTCACTGCGTAGCAGAAGGAATTCTCATACAATGCTTTCACATGAAGTGAAAAGCATTTCAAGTCCACTGTGGTATAAAAAAGCCACTCTTCACTTTCATTGCTCACAGGATAGCTGGATTTAAATGACTCCTTCATTCAACACTATATTGTCCTTAAGAAATTCCAGCAAGGGAGATTACAAAAGGAAAGATATCTTTGACAAAGGTAACTTTCAAAAATGGGAGCTGTTAAAGGTTTTTCAGATGCTGGGAATCTGAACAGTCACACATGGAGATGAAGAGGTTGGCAGAGCACAGGTGAAGCAGTGGGGAGTTTCCAGTCAATGAACTCACCCAAGCCTGAGAATTAGCACATCAGAAATACAGTTCATCTCTAGGAGGACTGTCAGAAGCTCCATGTTCATTGTGGGAATGTATTTAGACTATTTCCATAAAAATCATGTGAATAAGACCAGTTCTTTATACTTTTCTCCCTTCCCCCAGTTCTGTCTCCATAGGTTAAGAGATCAAGAAATAACAAGAATTTGGGAAACTCAGAAATGAAAAATAAATCTCGCCCATAGTTTCCTGCACCTTTGCCAAGAAAACATGAAGGGAACTGTTTATTCATTTCCAAGGACATAACTGAAACTGTTGTTAATAGTTTAAGAAATGCTTTTTAAAATGACAAAGGATGAAATGAATAATGATGGTTATTAGTAAGTATCTCATAATGCCTTCCAGGATAATGCATAATATGTCAGGTGATAAACACTGTAACATGGAGCCAAATTGCTCTCTCCTTGCTCTAAGACTCTCCCGGGTGAAGGGTTTTGATGGGTTCAGTACAGTTCAGTGTCAGGCACAGCATGGCCAGCAGGAGGGGCAAGGTTCATCAGGGAGCCATGTGTCACCACTGCAACTGGAATGCCTCCTACTAAAACAGCAGCAATACATCTTAGAGCTCCCTGTGGCAGAAGAATTTTTTGCCTTGACATCTGCTATAATCTCAACCTGACTCTGAACTCCTCAACTCAGTTCAAACTGCTACTGACTCACAAAGGGAATTCTGCTTGATAAATCCTCACTTTAAAACTGAAATCCAAGTTTATCTTAGTCTTTTGGGGCTGAAATTTCAGCAAATACAGTGAATGTATTTTAAAGTAGTTTCATAAAGTGTAGATGTGACCTGGACAAGTGGGCTAGAGCAAGAACCTGCATTTGGCTGTGCTCTGGAGGTCTCAGTGGGGCTGAGCATCTTTCCTAGTCAGAGCCCATGGAGGAACCAGCTGAGAGTAGCTGGTATGAAACAGTGACAGAACATAATGCAACCACAGGCGTGGTGGCAAAGGAAGGAGAATGTTTCTTCCTTTCTGAGGAATCCACCTATCTCTTTCATATTCATATTGGAGAATGACAAACACATTGGTTAGCTTGTCATTTCCCAATGCACGTGAAGGACCTAGCAAGCAATGATTCATTTCTACTTGAGCCAATCTATTTATAGCACAAAAAGGAAAATACAGACCCAAACATATGCTAAGGCTGTCTTGATGTAATGCTTTGCCCTTTGAACCAGTCTTCCCTTGGCAGTTTTTGGTTACTTCAGTGCATCTCTGGGGGTCCCCACAGCTGGCAGACAAACACTACAACCACAGCAATTTCCTCACTTACTATTTTTGGCAAAAAAATGAGGTATTGGGCTGTGTGACTCCCACTGGTGCAGAAACATTCCACTGAAGGAGCCAGAGGTACACAATGAAACTTAGTGAACCTGCAGAAAATCTGTGCTTAGCCCAAACAGAAGTGAATTAGCACAGGGGTGAGTGAAAACTTCCTTTTTCTTGCTGGGCTACCACACATCTTCCAATGCTGGGGACTGCTGGAGACTGCAGACTCTTTGCATCCAAACCAATGGCTGCCATTCATTCATGGGTCCACCCTGACTTTGCTGATGATGTCCCAGCTTTATGCTGCAGCTCCCTTGACTGTCCCTCTGGAGAGAGAGCTACTTAGAGTCTGTCCAATCTGGATCTTCCAAAAACTAACAGTGAGCATTCACTGAGCTTTCCAAAAAGTTGTCACAGCACCAATCTGTCCCATAGGTAAATGAAAGCAAGACAGAGATTTAGTGTTTACTTTCAGTATCTAGTAGCGAGCACTGATGCTGTGACAAAATATTGTGGTTTTAGTAGTTTTGTTTTTTTCTTAAAAGAGAATTTTTATACATACACATTTCTGTACACTCAGGGTTCATGAACACCAGGTGAGTGGAGAAGTGTAGAAGAAGAGTAGAAATGAGTAGAGAATACTGCAATCCAAAACTCTTCATAGAGGGAAGTTCTAGTTCCCAAACCCAAATAAGGCTACAAAATACCAGTAATCATCAGAAAAAATCTGGATGATAAAAAAAAATTATACTAATAACTTCCTGCACACATGTTTATCTTTGTGTTACTAGTCACCACCTGCATAGGTGAAACATGGTTAATCTCAGTAGGAAACTGTTATGAAATAATTTTGACTTAGGAAATAACTAATTAAGTTTCCCATGTGGCAAACCAGCATAACTGCAAGCATCTGAGCTTCTCCAGAAATAATTGTACTATTCACAAGCTTGAAGTAAACAGGTTTTAGTATATAAAGGATGTAAAAGGAAAACTTTTGTGTATCAACAGCTATAATGGGCACACTGCAAATATAAATATATATACACATAAGGATGTATACACACACCTTCTGTTTAAGGAGGCTCCCTAAGGCACTGAAGCCTGTGATAAACAACTTGTTGTTAACATGTAAATCAACAAACACAAGCAAAGCTTTCTTCTAAGAACATCTTCCTGATCAAGCGTGCTTTTGCCAACAGATGCTGCACGAGCATGAAAACAACCACTTTGACTAATTCCATCTCTCTCAGCAGAAACCCAATCTTTAAAAGTCACTCATCACTGAACAGCCTTTGGTCTGCAGAAAAATGTGGAATATGCTTTAATTACATCCCCAGTGGCCTCTCGCTCGATGTCCTGTCCACAGAATCTCTGGCGAGACAGCCTTATCTCAGGATATTTTTCAATTACACTAAACAGCATTTATTCAGGTCCTTACTGGCTCAGCTGCATCAGTACATAGCTATTTGCTCTTTAACCATCCTTTAGAAAACTGAAGTCTGCCTCATTAAACAGTGCAGCATTTCCAGTAACACTTAATGGGTATATTAATTAATGTTAAATTCACAAGGAATCCTTTAGAGGATACATATCACACTGCTATCACATTTACACCTAATGTGTTAATATCTACTCATTTTCTTGCAAGAGAATTCTTGCTTTATAACAATACATTCCAGTTGTGAATTGAGCATCACTTAATATTAGCTATGCTGAACTATATTTAAGTCTATTATAGCATCCAGATGTTTCATTCACATCTTATTTCCTCTTTACAGCAGTTATTCATATGCATCAAATGAGCTGGGCATCAGCCCTGCACAGGGAAGATGCCTTTTCTGTGTCACCTGAGTTTTCAGTCAGCCTTTAGCAGCACACAGTAAAATCCTTTCATGCACATCTTACCTCTTTGGTGTGGGTATGGAAGGAGACTGACATGTCCAAGAGAAGCTTCCTCTGTTCCACCCTCCGGACAAAGTCCTGAATCCGTACTTCCAGATGCCGGGCTGCTTTATAGATCTCTTCAGGGTCACATTCCCCAGTCTGAGCCAACTGCTCTGCAGCCTCCAAAAGCTTGTCTGCATTGGTGTACGTATTCTACCATCAAACAAAGCAAGAAACAGACTATAAGTAATAGAACTGTGGCAAGTAAACCCCTGAAACAGGCTGCTTATACTTTCAAAGGCACAAAAGCAAGTGATCACCAGAGATTTAAAACAATAGCAGTAAATCCCTGAGTACATATGAAATAATTTCTTGAAACACACCAGCCCAGCCCAATCCTGCCAAGCACAGCAACAGGTCTGTGCACTTGTTTATTCCCCACTCCCCTGGAATTTCTCAAAGATAATGTAACGAAGCAAGTGGGACCAACCACAACAGAAGCCCATGGTGCCTCATGTGACACTCAGCTGCAAGTTTGTTGCAAAGGCCTCTCGGCCTCAAGAAACACTTGATATTCACTGGCTTTTGTGAGGTAACTTCAAAAGACCAGGTATTCAAGTTCCTCACACATTTTTTTCATCATCTTTTGTTATGCATTATATTTCTTAGCTAAGACTATTTGATCAGAGCACATCTGCCAATATGTAATGGTTAGATTGCTTTGGAAGCTTCCTTTGGTTGGGAGTTTTCCCAGTTTGTTCAAGGCATGTACCTGCCCTCCTTTACATAAGAATTTGAACACTTCACCATCCTGAAAAGATTCACCCCACAGACACAGCCTTTGCCATGTGAGATGCATTTCATAGACTTCATAGAGGAAAGTGAAGAATGTAGAAGAGGTGTACCCAAAACTTTCCAGACTGTAGAGGAACAGAGATAAATTTCATATTAAACTTAACTACCTGCCTATACTTTCTTTCTCTCTTTCACGTTTCTGGAAAACGCCATCAAACTCATACACTAAAGTCTCATAAATAACATCAGAAATGGAAAGGAAGTGCATTTATCTTGTCCATATCCATGGAGCTATGGTGTACTGAACTCTGTTGAGCAACTAAGCATAGCCAGCTCTTCCTATAGTAGAAAAGCTCCTTTTACTCAAACTGAGGAAAATACCTCTGTGGTGTTTAACACTTCACAGAAAGAGAGAATCATAGAATGGTTTGGGTTGGAACGGACCTTAAAGATCATCTAGATCCAACCCCCTGCCATGGGCAGAGAGACCTCCCACTGAACCAGATGAAGGTTCCAGCTTAAAGGCACTTCCAACACCAGGTGACATCTCCAGAAATGCTTGGTTTGTTGTAAGACTGCTTCCCCCTACAAATTTTAACCTCTCCCATCAATAGAATAGAATTGTAAAACTTCCCTTTTCAAAATACTATTGAGAATCCACCACAGTTTAAAAATGCATTAACTTAGTGGCAAATACACAAAATACCTTTGAACACCAGGGACACAAATCTGCTTCAGAGCACTAAAGGAACACCGTCAACCATAAAACCATCAGCCAAGTCATGTTGATCCTGCTGCAGTCAATAGTTATTCCTTGAGAAAATATTAAATACAAAGATGGAACGCTGGCCTCCAAGTGTTTAATGGGGAAAAATATTTCCAGTCATAGAAAGTAGAATGAAAACAGCTCATTCACTGTTCATTTTCCCAGTTTCTGAAGGCCAAGTATAAATAGACAGTATTTGCATTTCTCCATTTGGACTGTGTAGAACATATTCTAGACAGTTTTGTTACTGATAGTAAATTTTTATTCCTTCACTTTCAGGCCACTGCTATAATGGTTCAGTTGTTAACAGCAGCAAAATGTTATGATTTAATAATACTTTTTTGGAAAACTCTTGAGCTGAGAATTTGTAAGAAGTTTTTCCATTTAATAAGATCGGAATTAGGGTCCAGTTTCACTTAACAGCATCCTTTCTGAATGATCCTCTTCCAATAGCAGTTGGAGCAAATGCCAAAGCTAGCACTGTTTTTCAATGTCTGCTCTGCTCTAGGGTTTTTCACACATTACCACTACAACAGCTCAAACACCAGTCCAGCTTCCTGGAGAGAAGGCTATCCCCTGCTTTTACTTATTATATTTAGTATTTTAAACACATTCACTCACTGTTTATGGTACAGATTTGAGACACAAACACCTTTGTTGACATACAGTATGGATGCGGCTTTGCTGCATTTGTGCCTAACACACTTAGGCTCATTGCTGCTGAAAAACATAAGTTTATCTAGTCCAACATTACATTAATACAGCAATGAGATACAAACATGCTGCTTGGTGAAAAAGGTGTAGGCTGAGCCCTAGACACTGGTGAAAAAAAAAAAGTGCAGACTGGCCTCAGAACAGGCAGTGAAGGATGAATTTAACCTACAGCAGTAACCTCCTGGTGCACAAGGGTCTCAAAAGACACAGGGGATTTTCTGCAAGGGATCTGGTAGGATGTGGAAGGAGGCACATTCAGTGTTTTGCCCAGGAACTGTCAGTCTACAGTGATGCTTTTCTGAAAACATTCATACATGATTTTGGACACATTTGCATAAATGTGTCACACAGGAGAAACCTGAACACAGCACATTTTACCTATGGGGAAATTTTTGCTTTCTGTCTTTGTCCAGAGTTCCCAGTGAAGTGCTGGGGTTTTTAAAACAGGTGCAGTTGGTTGAGAAACACTAATACCTTTATCCTTGCCATTCCTGAAGGAAGATCTGATGCCTGGAGATTTCCAGCTCACTGAGGCAGATTTAAGAGGCACAGATACATTTGGGATAAGCAGCCACATTTGGGAGTTAACTATCCTCACCTTGAACTCCAGAGCTTGACGTATCACAGAAGGATTGTCATTTACTGTCAGATGAGACAGAAACACAGCGCAGGCCAAATGAGCTAGAGGTCAGTTATTTCGTAAGGGCTTGTTCTGCTTTTGTTGTGTTGATTCACTTCAAGAGCACATAAATCATATCAGAACTTGTTACACCCATCAAATATTTGGTACTGCACCAAATATTGGTATTGTAATGCTGCACTGCTTGCCAGTTTTGTACATTTTCATCCTGACCTTGCTCTCCTGTTAGCAGGCTCTTCAGAGCACAGACTGTTACTGAATTTGTTTGAAGCACTTTGTACTTTTTTGGTGTGACATAACCCTGGATCAGGGTGGGACTCCAAGAGAGAATCAAGTCACATCATGAAGAAAGCATGTAATGTCTTCCTTGTCCTGTCACCCCAGCCAGAAGAGAATATTTCAGATTCTCAGTCTTTCAAGGACATAGCAGGAGCACATCAGGTACATTTCCAAACCGGCATCTGGGTACTAGAAGGACAGTTTTGGCCACATCCTTTCCTGCAAACTGCAGATCCCTGGAAGGTTTTCTATGTCATCCTGAGGAAAGCAACATCAAAAAATAAGTAATCCCTCCAGAGGGGAGGTCCCATGAGGAATCTCTTTCATACCTGTGGAAATGAGCTCTACAGAAAAGCATCATTCACATGTACTTGTGCATTTTCAGAAAATTATTCCCTGTAGTTTTCCCTCTACTCTGAGCACCTACACTTGCAACTAGCTACTTGCGGCATGTTTCTAGGTAGATTACATTGAAAAGAGCCATGTCTAATGGAAGTTCAGGGAAGAGTCTGTGGCCCAAATTTGTGTAATTTTTTTTCCAGAAGAATTTCTCCTTGCACAGCATTTTAGTGCTGTTTATGATACTTGAGAAGTTTTCATTGTAACTGTCTTTAGGATGTACAAAGTCATGCAAACTATGAGCAGAGGGGAAAGATGTTTAGTGTTTTATATGCTTCAGGAGAAACATGAGGTCAGGGAATGGGGCAGGTGATTAGATGCACTGCCACATTAAACACAAATGATACACACTAGGTATCAGACTTCCTAAGCAGATGTTTGGCACTGGTTTGATGTATTTTGTGTTAGGAAGTTCTGTGGCTGTGAAAGGCAGTTCCAGGTAAAACAAAAGTGCCTCATACTGATCCAGAGAACTTTGTCACCAAGGTTTTCCCATGTAGCAAGCACAGAAGAGATGGCATCTCTAGAGGCCAGTAAGTACTGACTAGAGGGAACTCAGATCTGATCTTCTTGACTAAAGACTAGCAACATGAATCCCATTTTAAGCCTGCAGGCTGAAGCTTAGGAGATTTATTAAGTTTTCTCTGATGTGATCTCCTTTATGTTCTTTAGAGTTGTGACTCAACTCTTCAGCACCAAAGATGAAATCACAATTATCACTCCTGCCATGAAGATGGGACATACAGACAAACTTCAAAGCCACATCCATCTCTCATTGAAAACAGGAAAAAGGATCTTACTGACTTGAGTGAGAACTGGGTCAGCCTCCTGGCCATTTACTCAAGATTGAAGGAGGAGACAAAAAATGGCAAAAGGCTAAAAATAGAGCTCCAGAGGCCTCATAACCCTGTTATGCACATACACAGGGAGTAACACTCCTCCCCACAGAAACTACAGCACGATTCACTCTCACAAAAGGATAATTGTGGAGCTGATTCTGCATGTCTTCTCAATCCTTTATAGGCTATTAGCATCCGTGACTATGAAGCTCAGTTAGAGATATCAGATTCTTTGCTCAAGTCACTTTGTTAAAATTAGCTCCAGTTTTTTTGTTTAGATTGAGTGATCTCACAGTCAGACTTTTGTGGAGAATTATATCTTTGGTAATTTGATATTCTAAAGCTAAAGTAAGTGACCACAAAGAAGCATTTCTTTGATAAATAAATCTGGGGTTTAAGGAAGCATCCATCTTTGTCAAAATTTCTCCTCCCTCAAAAAGGGCAAAGGCTAAGTGCATATGATGACCTAATGCAAGATGTGATTTTATTCAGTTTGAATTTCACATAATCAGATCAAGACCCTGTATTCTTACTTGTCCTGTATTGCTCTAATTCAAAACAGACTTACTGGATTTACAGTTTCAGCAGCAAAAGGCAGAACATCTCTCTGAGGTCATACAGACACCACTTGCTCTATCAGTACAGGACTGTTCCCTGCTTTACACAAAAATGGAAAATTCTTCAGATCTTAAAAAATATCCAAGTTAATAAAGTTTCTATCATCTTCTTTTGCAGATTGTTCTCCCCTTAGGTAGAGAAAAGCTTGATAAAACAGGGATTTTGAAGAACCTTGACCTCTGGAGAACTGGGCTCTTCCTGGTGCTTCACCTGGGAGACATGTAGACAGAGCACAACCAAGGCCAGAGGATGGAGCTGCTGCTGTCCCATCCCTGCTTTAAATCACACCTTCGGGGCTGAACTCACACAAACTGCACCAACAGCACCTAGAGCTGAAACACAAAGCTGAAACACAAGGCTCCTGCTTTCCTGCTAAAGCTTCATCTGCTCTCAGACAAAACCCAAAGAGCATTAAGGTAAGAAATGAAAACACAAGTCCATCACCCTCCCCCTGCCTAACCAGCTGGGGGGCCAGCAGGCCCCCCAGCCTTTCTCCTCCCACCGTGTCCCCTTAGAAAATGCAACTCACCAGTGATGTCCTGCAGCAGAGACACCAGGAGGAGCATCCCTCAGGCCCCATGNTGGAAAAGGGTTGGCAGAGGCAGGAGATGGGAGAAAAGAGGGGTGTGTGGAACCTGCTTGGAGGCAAACTGGGGACAAAAATGGAAGGACTTGAGTGTTCACCATAAGAGAGTGAGGCACTGGAACAGGTTGCCCAGAGAAGTTGTGGATGCCCCCTCCCGGGAGGTGTTTAAGGCCAGGCTGGAAGAGGCATTGAGCAGTTTGGTGTAGTGGAAGATGTCCCTGCCCATGGCAGAGGGGCTGGAACTAGATGACCTTGAAGGTCCCTTCCAACCCAAACCATTCTATGATTCACCTGGTCATAATTTTGCCTCAGTTCTTGCACTGGTAATATCCATAAAGTGAGTTTGATGCCTTCCCTTTGAGAACATCCTTGTACAGCAAAAGGCATGGGGGAGTATGCAACAGCAAGGATGGCAGAACAATGAAGACAATTGACTGAGATGTTACTATACAGTAGTTCTGGTATCAGACACGAAAAAAAACCTGGTTTAAGGCTAAAAAATATAATCTCATCTTGGTTATTGTTATGCAGCACAGTGAGCTGCACAATGACAAGACAACGGGGTGATTAGCAGAGTATGAATGAGAGCTGCTCAATGACTAGAAGGTAACTGAGCCTTTGAATCTCAGCAAAAGTAAGGAAGGCATTTTCTTCTGCAGATATGACAAGGGAGGCACAAGAAAGCAAGCTGTCAGGAGTGAAATGTAGTATTTTGAAAGCTTCTCAAATGATAAGTAACATCAACAAGCCCAGTTAGTTCACAGAAAAGCCCCACAACTTCTCTGTGGTAGGGAGAAAAGGGGAGGTGAGAGGAAATACAAAGAAACCCGTGGCAGCTCAAAGGTGAGCAGCAATCTAGGAAGGCACAGTATTGTTTTCTGTCCCAAAGGGTCAGCTCCCATCTTTTCTGAGCCCCGCAGAATTGAGTACCATCATGACAGATTTATCAAGTCCTGACGTCTCCTGAATTGAAATAACTTCAGGCATTCTGAGTTCAATATCATGTTTGCAATTTGGAGATGTCCAAAACAGCAACAACGGTATTAAAAGGCTTTGGACTGTCAGCAGCACTGGAAAAATTCAGTGCCACGTGCAACTGGCAGCACTGCTGTCTTGGATATAGAGGCAGAAATAAACCTATGAAGATGTGAATTCTGTAACCTGCCAGACTTTATTTCTAGTGTCTAGGTTTATATGAAAACCTGCTTTAAGTAAGACAGCAAAGTATTTCCTCTCTCTGCTTCCTCCACAGCCATTACCTCAATTAAGCTGAGCCTTCATTTCCATGAACATACAGACAGGCTGTATCATCTTTCCTGAAGCAGATACTGAGCTGCAGGAAATCATGTCTAACAGAAGAAAATCCAGCACAATTTTGATCCAAATTCTCCAGAGCTTTCAGATTGACAATTTCTGTGCAGCCAAATAATCACTCTGAAGCACAACACAGATGCATATACATCATGTAACAATCCCACTTTCTTTCTGTCAAGCAAGATGAGACAAATACATATTACACACAACACTGGCTGCAAAAAGGTAAGTCTACCACAAATGCATCAACAGCATCTTGAGACTTGTGTTGAACTCTATTTTGCTATAAGTTAAAGGCCACCTCTGACAAGAACATTGGTGTTTGACAGAAAAAATATGGAGGAAGACATCTCTCAGACTTTTAGCAGGGTCAGTGCTCTGCTGCAGGGTCAGGAAGGATGCAGAGACTTAATGAAGTTTTTGCTGCTGCTCCTGAAACACAGATTATGTCCCTGACACATCACAATGCACCAGCTCCCTTGCACTGACCCAGGTGGGGGCAGTGCAGGGAATGGCCAGCATATTTTGTGGTACAGCAAAGCTTGTGCCATCTACTACCATTTTCTACATTCCTTCTAGTCCCAGAAGGAAGTAGACTGTCCCTTAGTGTTCTCCCAGATCCCTTCCATTTGCCCAGGTAACACACTACTTGCCCACTATCCAGATAATCTACATCCTCATCCTCTATGGACCTCAGTGATTTGATGGCAAATACCCTTCTGCTTTCTGCAAGAACAAAGGAGACTCTCCGGCTTCAATTAAAGTATCTTTTCACTTCACCTTCTCATTTCAGCTTGTGTCTTAGGAGCAGGGCAGAAAGATGCTCCCTTTAGAACTGGAATCTCTTCCAGACAACATCAATTCAACTTTCTGTTACAGTTTACACATTGGAATTTATTTCAAATCAGTAGAAACCATTCCCTGTATCTTATTGGATTTATGAACCAATTTTTCACCCCAAATTTTTCTCTAATTTGTGAATTGTCCAAACAAATTAGTTCTTCAGAGATGCCACCAAAGCAAAACAGACTAAGGCCTTAGTCTTCTCCAAAATCTTCTGTAACAGCTAGTGAGATGTACTGCATATTTTTATGAAGAAAAATAATAAAGGGGTTTTCACTACCTTGAAAGCAACAAACCATTTCACTTACTTAGTTTGTACCAGACTTACTCATTATACTTTAGAAAAGTTCCAGGCAAGAACTAACATTTTCCAGTGTTGGTCAGAAAGTGTTCACATGGGCTGCATTTTAAAAATGTGTTCCACTGTGTGAAATTCCACTCAGGATATCCATAATCACAACAAAGATTTAGAAAGATAACATTTTTTTACTTTTTTATTTCTGGCTCTTATTAGGTGGCCACACATGATCTGAGGCAAATATATCTTAGTAATGAGGTACAATGAGAGATCTAGTACAGAACAGTATTCCCACCAGAAACCTTCATACTATAAAATGTATTGATTTTTGGCCTGTGGTGGATCTCCAGGAATATTACAGACATATGAGATACTGCCTCTACAGTCAACATCTGCCAATTTTTTCCTATTAAAAAATCCAGAGAGACTTCTAGTGTACTCTTCATTAAATGTTGCCAAAACCTTTCCCCAGCGCAGCCAATCCCCTTCCTCCAAAAATCTCAAATCAGACCCACAAAGAGTAAGACTGTACATAACAGGAGACAAAAACAAAGATCAGAGAAATTCTCTCTTAGTTGTCTTTGATCTCTCTCTGCCTGCTATCCTGGAGTCCTAGTTTTGTGCCAAACCCCAAGCAGCAGGATCTGGGCACCTGCTCCCCACCCTGGAGGCATATCCAGCAGGTCACACTCCTCTCACCATTCTCACCCCCAGATAATCTCCTTATTTTCTGTTCCTATCCCAGCATATAAATCGGATTCTGCCCTGTACTCTGATGTATCTTTTTTTTCTGTCCCACACATACATGCAACTACAAGAAAACTAAATTTCCAATGGTTAGATGACCTAGTGACCCAATTACCAATCCCAAGGGGAAGCACACAAGCTGAAGAGTTGACTGATATTTCAGCATGGTTGCACAGCCCTGGCAGTACTGGAAGCTGCTTCTCTTCATTTGGTTCCCAATGCATGTCAAAGGAGTTCAGCAGGAATGGAACCCATCATGTGGTGTGCCTCTTGAGGAATGGTGAATTGGCACAGATTTAATTGGGAACCCTTTGGGAAAACGCCTGGCACTGGGAAGGACAGTTTGCTACTCAGTGAAACCAGTCAGCAATGGTTACTTTTGACAAAGAAGAAATTATGTGAATGCATTCCTAGATAGGCACTATTTGTCTGAGACCCTTTTGTGGTGGGAAAATCACACTTGCTTTTAAAAAGAATTCAATCGCATCCATTTTGGGCCCAAAACAAATGCCAGAAGATAACAAAAAGTAACAGTGAAACCGTACTAGTCCTCTCTCCCCTCTTCATATCATCTATTTCAGAGTCAAACTGTGGAACACTGCACATTCCAAGCCCTTCCTGCACTCAGCTTTGATATGTGGACATTGACAAATCCACGTTCTGGCTGTCAATATGAATCCTGGCCACAGATAAAACAACATGGAACCAGTTGCCAAAAAATGATGCTCTCAGCCATCTCCCTTCTGCAGGCAAAACCACCCTTCATTTCACCCAACACTCCCTGCATTTTGCTTCAGCTCTCAGGTTGACACATTCAATGTGACGGCTGCATTTTCCATTCCTGGATATTAATGAGTCACAAAAGTCCTTTTACACTGCACGCTTTTGCAGTGAGCCCTCATTCTACTCTGAGGGAGGCAAAAGCAGGCTCTGTGTCCTGTTTGCTGCAGAGTTGTGGGACTCAATAAGGTCACAAGGAGATACCTACACCAAGCAGAAAAAGCAACCCCTTATGCATTCAAAAAACCCACTAGTAACAATGAGGGCTGCATGTTAATAGGACACAGTGTTATTCTTTTGGAATGCATATTGGTTTCTAATGTACTGATTGCACACTAACACAGGCAGTCAGACTAGACAAACGTGTGCACATACTGACAGTTCAGAAACAACAACTGTCTCCATCTCTCCCTTCTTGCAAATTCTGCAGTTTCTCCCAAAACAAGCTTAATTTTAATTGCAGCGATGTGAGAAGACTGATACTGATTGCTTTTCTCATCTTGGAATTTCTCTCCATAGCTCAACAAAGACAGTACAGGGAAAGGAAACTGCACTTTTGCATTTAATAGTGGTTCAAACTAGACACTAAACAAAAAGGCTGAAATTCCTCCATTCTGCCATTTCCATAGTGACACAAGCCAGTGCTTTCTGGGAGCTTGCTTATGCAAAACCAGATCTCACAGACCACAGTTATGGAGAGCAATATTAATGGCTGAATTACACATAGTGAATCAACAAGTGAATTATTTAAACACACACTGAGATTTTTGTCCCGGTTCACACACATTTAATTCCAAAAGACCTCTATAAATCCACTGATGTTGCCCTATCTCTACACAAGGGGAGCAAACCTGGAGTCAGTGCCAGTGAAATAAATTCTTAAACTATGTTTATATGCAAGAGAATGTTGAATGTTTTATATTTATACACCACCAGTATAAAAATTTTGCAATAGTCTCATAATACAAGTGGAGTTTTTAGACAATTCAAATGCCTGAAGTGAGAACAAAAGGACATCCTTCATCTGGACAATTAGGGATTTGCAACAGGAAAAGAAGAGAGGGACAGCTATGCTGCCAAGGAGCTTCCCTGCCATGTAAATACAGCCATTCAACAGGCATTCCCTACTCTTTAGAACAATTATAATAATTAATTATAAGCAGTTTCTCTGAAATGGGAAGTGTGATTTTGTTCTAAATCTTGTGCAGCAGAGTGATCAATTACACCCAGTTACTCTGCTCCCAGAACGTTTGCACAATGATAATAAATATCCAAAACCTGTCTTTGAAAATTATTTTGCTCTGCTACTGAATATAAATCTCTTTAATATTGGCTTAATCATTTCACCAAATGATTTCAGAGCAGCATATTTTTGATGTCATAAAGGGCTGCTGTGGATAATGACCTGAAGACAACTCAGTCAGGGCTAGAAGAAGCAGCACAGCCATGGGGCTACTGCCCCATGACAAAATCAGAAAGTAAAACCACTCATCATATTTTCATTGTCACTTTTCCCCCAACAAACCACACCACAATAAATAGATGGAAGAAACTGAACTGAAGAGCACTGGTCCTCCATCATTACAAATGAGATTTGGATATTGCTGCAATTAATCTTCCCAAATCAATAGGTACATTTTGATAACCCACTGACTTACCAATAAGAAAAGCACAAAGAAAAACTATCAGAGGCAATCAAAAGGCTGTAGATGACAATGTTTTTCACCAACATACACAGGTCAGCTAAAACAGCCATGGTTCATCTGAATGTACATACTTTACAGAAATTTTTAGTGATAAAGATCTTTTGTTTCACCTGTATGTTTATTCAGTTATCAGTACCATACTGAATATATTTTATTATACATTTTATATAATGCAACAGTGCAAAATTTTCCAGTGTTCCCTCTAAGAAATTTATGGCTTTGAAAAAACAAATTCCAGGATTTTTCTCCTTTAGGAAGTTCTGGTTTTCTTTTCTTATTAAAAATGAAACAAATACAAAAACTTGGAATTCTGCACACAATAGAAATTCCATTTTCTGGAACCTCTACAATTGAAAATACATATTTCTTAAATAGTTTCACTGTCTGTTACAGGATGTGCATTTATAGGCAAATTAAAGGAACCAGCATTAGGAAGCAAGCTCCTGGCAATTGTAAAATATTATATTGTGCTGCCAAGCTTTGAGATGTTATAGGGAGCATTTAGATTGTGAATCATGCTGCATATGGTTCAATGAAAAGATACAGCTGTGACATGATTTTGCTAGAGAAGAAATAGGAAAGACAACCACCCTTTGAGGAAAGACAACCACTTTGAGGAGAAATATGCTGAAATGCAAACCCAGAGATGTGGCATAAGAGGCAAACTGCCTCAAAGATTTCTGTACCCTTTTAAAGGCCCTCTCAAAGCACAGGTTCCCCATGACTGTGGAGTACCAACACACTCCAATTTGATTACAGTGCTATCCAAACTTTCAGAAGAATAGCCAAGAAACTCTTTCAGCAGCCTTGCTAATGAAGTCTCTGTGGGCATGTCTAGATCATGCAATAGAGCATTGTACTGATATCCACAGTGTGCTCACACTTCCTCAGGGAAAACATGTCTTACGTGACCTGCTTCTGACTTCACTCTGGTGGTGGAGCCCCCTAAGCATCACATCTAACACTGCTCAGCCCTTCTGCTTCCTGGCTTGGGCTGTGCAGAGCAGTTTCTGTACCTCTGCACTTGCAATATAGATATTGCTCAGGAACTGCCTGACTTCCTGCAAAGAGTGATACTGCTGCTCCCATGATAAACTATCTGGCTCCTCAGCTATGCTGTTAGAAGTTTTCAGATCCAGAAGTCCCAAGATAACCTTCACTGACAACCCCTATGTGAAGAGTTTCATTCTTCTCTACTGCCTGTGACTGCCAGATCCAGCCTGCTGCCAGTCACAAGAACCCAAGATCTCTGGAGCCCAGAGCTCCTGCACCAGGTGTGTGTGTCATCTGCTGCCAGAAGACTTTTTTTTCCTCCCTGTGTAAAGTGAATGCACATACATAAATAAAGTGAACACAAAAATGCAGATACTAACTTCAGAACTTTCTAATGACCATAGAAAGGATGAGGAAGATAACAGAAGGGGTGATTTTTTTGTTGCCAGCCTCATGTTTTTGTTATTTTTTAAAGATTTGGCATTATTGAAGCAACAATTATGATTGCCAGCTTTGAGCATAGATAGCTCTTACCAGGTTGAATTGTCTGCTTTCTGTCTGTTTTGGCCTAGAATTTCATCCTCCATAGGATTTTAGTCACCTAACCCAAAGGGAATTCCTGTTCCTGTGCTATTCCTGTTCATAACCAGGTAGGTCACAAAATTTTGAAAAAGCAATAATAATTAAAAAAGAAAAATCACCCTGGATCAAATGTTCCCTAAGTGCTCGTTATCAAGTGCTCTTAAATTATGCCTGGCTGTTTTACATCAGTATTGAACTTCATGCCAAACTTTCTCCAATGGACATCCAACAGAGCTGGAATTTGTATGGGAAAGCACTAGGTTCTTATCCTGAAGGCCAAACAAGTAGCTGTTTGCAATTCAGCTTTGGCCTGACTATTCCATTACCTCACTAAGTTTTAAAGCAGCTCAAATAAAACTATGTGGGACTGAGAGATCACAGAATATCATTTTTACCTGCAGGATTTTTCTTACCAAATCCATTGGATATTTCAAACGACAAACAATATGATCACATTTTGCTCTATATTTACACTGAAAGTTCTTTTTATCTCCAGGGACTTTTTGAAAACTCGGAACTGACAGAATATTAGTAACAGTACACTAGGGGAAGGGAATTTTCTAGACAGGAACAGTGGTGCACAAATTGCTTCTCAGATGTAGAGTATCACCTGATCTTTGATTTCTAGTTGAGGATACAGCCCCTGGCTTTCCAAGTCTTTGAAAGCCTTCCCTTGCAGAAAATACATTTCCCTCCCTGAGAAGAATAAAAGACAGAGCTGATCTTCAAGGAATTATGTACATACACATAGGTTAACTGCAATGATTCAAGAGTTTAATCATCATCTTTCCTAAGTCCTCTTGGAGAAAAGCAAGCCTAGATACCTAAGAAGTGGAAAACTGATTAACTTCCCATATGGCCTACTGCAAAGCTCACTTGTTTTTGCCATTTTTGCTCACATTTTTTTGATTCTTCTTCTTTGTAACAATTCAAATATAGGCTACTGCATTGCATGTATACCTTGGCACGACAGAGCCTGTGAAACTTTCAAAATCAGGAATACAGATATGACCCTAAATCAAAACTGGCTTTGTCACAAGGTCTGAACTATGAGCTGCTGGACTGGAGATACAGACAGGACCCATGAACTCCAATGGCCACAGTCCAGCCTGCAGTCAGTCTTCTTACAGTGTGTGATGAGGGACAACATAACACATTTTGTACCAAGGGTGTTCAGAACATGGGCTTTTCCACAGCAAAATATGTGATATTTTACCTTGTAAACATCCATGCTTCTGGTTTTCTTGTGAGAAACAAGCCAACTGCTGCATGCACTGTGCACACAAATAGTGAATAAAAAACTCCATCATAAAAATGTGAGCATAATGTGGCCTGAGAGCCTTGAAAGCAGCTTCACAGATCCAAGAGGAACTTATCCCATAAACACAGATGACAACCACCACCTTGCATGAAGTCACAGACCTCCCAGCTTTGCATTTGTAAGAAAAAAAATAGGAAGGTTGTTTTTCTGCATAACCTTGAGCAACACAGGCTTTGGCAGGGGTGAGAGAACACTAAGAGGACAGCGAGTGAGCCAGCTTCCACTTCTGCTTCATTTCACTTCGAGACAACATTTGGTTAGTTTGGATTAGAAAGAAACATCAGCCCTGGTCGACATCAGAGCAGCTGAAGGCTCCTCTAACGCATTGCGAGTGCCATCTGCGGGTAGAAATTGGTACTGCAAATGCCAAAATTGCAGATAATCCTGCTCGATTGAAAATCTTCACAGTACATCTGATGGAATAGCTCAGAAATGCAGGACGACTAAAGAAATGCCTGTTGCAGATCGTTCAGAGCACAAAAAGCACTTATTCCTGCGGCAGAAGAGTGCAAGGGAGCTAACAGAGTGGCTTCCATATTATACTTCCTAATCCTGCACTGGCAAAATGATGGTCTATGTGAGCAACAGAGGAGGTTGAAAAGGCCATCTTAACCTCCAAATAGTGGCAATTCTAGAAGGGAGGAGAATGATCTCCAGACTCCCTCTTCATATACAAAGACTAGAAGTGTTTCCAGCACAGAAACACAGAATCATGGAGTTGAAAAGGACCTTCGAAGCCCATCTAGTCCAGCCCCTCTGCAGTGAGCAGGGACATACTGCACTAGATCAGGTTGCTCAGACTCAGCAAGCCTGGTCTTGAATACCTCGAGGGATGGGGCCTCCATCACCTCTCTAGGCAGCCTGTTCCAAGGTCTCACCACTCTCATGGGCAAGAACTTCTTCCTAATCTCTAATCTCAACCTGTCCTGCTCCAGTTAAAAACCACTGCCCCTCATCCTATTGCTCCATGCCCTGGCAAACAGCTTTCCTGTAGGTACTAGGAGGTCACTATGAGGTGTCCCCAGAGCCTCCTCTGCTCCAGACTGAACAGCCCCAACTCTCTCAGCACATGAAGCTCAACTCAATAGTGCTGAAGCACTGGAAGACTTTGGGAACACAAGCCAGTTCACAGAATTTTCCAACTGGAAGGCACAGTGGTTTTCAAGATGAAAACCTTGAACAAGGAAAATCAGAAAATCAGAAAGTCTATACATGAAGTTATCTTTGGATTTACAATCATAACTGGCTGAACTATGGTTATCTGCTTCACACAAAGTAATCTCAGGCAAGCAAAGAGGCTGTCATTGCAGCAACATTGCAGCTACATCCACAGAATGGCATTTCTTTGGTGATATTTGTAATTTTCAGGGTGGCAGCCTGTGAACAGAACCAGCACCATCTGAGAAACCATCACAGGTATATTATAAAAGATAACAGCCTCCCTCCCAGGAGGTCAGGCTTCAAACGTTTGCCATCTGTGTGTTCTGTATAGAACAAACACAGTCAGAAAGATTGCCAGAGCATTGTCTATGCAGCAGTAGTGAGAGAGAGAGGGACCCCAAATCATATTTCCTATTTCCCACAATGCAGCACTCCAAAATCACTGACATTTCCCAAGCACAGCTGTATGCAGGAATGTGATCTATTTGGGTTATGCCTGATTGGATCATTACATCCAGATTTATATATCTGTGGAGTTTCTAATCAGACACAGAGGGAACATGTTCCAACACTCAATCTAGTGCCTTGGCAGGTCAGTCAATCAGAGCATTTCTCAGCACAGCAATCCCAGCTACACTGCCCTCTTTCTACATGCAGCTAAGCTCTGTTCAAAACCAGGAATGCTTTGCCCACTGCTGAAAATATCAAGAAAATTCATGAAAGTTGCTTCTAGTCTGACCTTTGCAAATGCCTTCCTGAAACAGTAGAAGATAAGAACAAATATATCAGAGCCAAGAGAAAGTATTTTCTGGAGAATAAGTTTATACTGTATGGCAGGCTAAGTGTTTTTGTAATTTTTTAAAAAAAAAAACCTACCTGAAAATAGAAATACTATTGCTAATACAGTCCACCTCACCAGAGATGTTAACTTTTTATTTCCATTTTTTAAGAAAAAGCCCCATAATTCTTTTAACTCCCATTATGTCAGTAATTAACATTCTTATGAGATGAATGGGCAAAGTCATCACAATTTTAGTACTTATGTTATTATATGGCTATATGGGGAATAAGCCATGCCAGGTATCCACCCCAGCCATGACTAAGATATTAGCTATCCTGAGGAAAATGAAAAATAATTTAATTTAAATTAGAATCAACTAATTACCAACCAACTCTAAATAGTTAAGCAACAAGAATGGAATTAGAAAAAATAGAAGCTGGTCATGATCAGAGTGGGGAAGAGATTTATTCCCCAGCCACCAAATCGATCTCACTAGAAGTTTCTGCAGGAGAACTCCAGGTGTGGTAAATTTATGGCCTTCCCTCTTACCCTTGCTATTACTCTTTCCAAAGCACAGAGTATTATGTTCTCAAGTCCTTGACCTCAGATAAAGCCAGAGATTCCTTTCCCTTCCCCTCAGCACATGTCCCCATGTCCATTTGCCAGCACCACATTCCAGTGTCATGCTGCAGACAGGGCTCATAAATTAGCAGTGGGATTCTGGTGTGAATGCACCAGAGGAAACTACCAAAGCCAGGGAGGAAATAACCAGTTTGACTTGTGTCAGTTGTTTCTAACTAGAAGGCACCACAAACTTCAAACCCTGTTCATGACTGTTCACAGTTATCCAGGCAGAGCAATGAGTTGCCATTAATATAACATAAGATATAAAAGATTTAGATCCAGAGGAACTTTAGAGATTCTAAACACAAAAACTATACACTTTTCTGTCCATTCTCCTCCCAAACACCTTCATCTAAACAGATGCTGTCATGCAGTGAACAAGTTACATAGACTCTTCACTCGAAATTTGGTCATGTGAGTGAATGGGAAAGTGTCTGAAATTATTAAAAAACATGCTGAAATAGTATAGGAGAACTAACAGTGGGGTTATAAGTCTTAAGTGAAGTAATTTTATTTTGATTTACCCTACTACCTACCTATTCAGCTGCTCATCTGTAAGGTTCTTAAATCCCGATGAGTGGATGTATCTCTAAATTACATCCTCCAGGAGAACAAGCCTTAAGTGAGTTGTTGTTCCCATGTCCAGACATTTACACAGCTTTCTCTCATCTCTACTGCCAAGACATGCTATTTTCCTGTCTTTTATCACCTGTTATTAATTTGTTCCCTACATCTCTTGTGAGATACAACTCATAAAAAAAAAGGTAAAAGAGAGAAAAACCAGCAAACTGACTCAGAAATTAACTTGTGCTTTTGGACGAGGACTTGTAGGCCCATGGTTTACAACCTTCAGACTAAGAGCCATTTTATAGAATTTGCAAAAGGTAACTGTAGAAATTAAAGCCTATTACCAGAACTCTTAAATCTGCAGGTGGCCCCATGAAATTTTAGAGACCCACCAATATAAAACTGCTGCTTTCAGCCTGTGTGATTTGGCAGGGGTACACAAATACATCCCATCACAGCTGAAAGCTAACACTGAACTTCATTAGCAAGCCAAGCAATAGAATGTTCATTAAGAGCTGAACATCTAATTAAAAGAAGGATGTTGGCAAACTGAATGGATCCAAAGAAATAGGTAATAAATGATATTTAATGTATTGGCTAATAAGAATGTACTAGCAGAATTAATTCTGTTTAACCTGGTTAAGTGGCACAGAGGAGAAGACAAGCCAACATTCTACAGATATTTCAGGGCTGTTAATTCATCTCCTTTCCTGGCATTTATCTCCTGAAGAGAGATAAATAAGATTAAAAGCATATAACCAAAGGTGGGAGGGAGAAAGATTGAGAGAAACAAAAGCTGAATTTGAGGGAGAGGAAAAAAAGAATCTAGCCAATAGCTGCTATGAGGCAGTGAAGTTTTCCTGATGGCACAGGGAAAGAAGTATGTTCCTTTTGCTGGAAACATCATAAACAGAACTAGGTGAGCACACTGGAAGGGTACTATCAAAAACCAGAACTACAGTCTAATACCTTTTTTCTTGTCAAGAGCAATAACTGGCCTTTTGTGAATCAGGAATACAAATAATTTGCTACATTTTTCTTTATATAAATTATCAGGCTTTTACCTGAAATACTCAAAGCAGAAGAACCTTTACAGAAGCTCAGTTTCTGACAGAGGGGATGCTTCAAATCTAAAACAAAAAGCTGCATTTTGGTTCAACAGAGTTGAGGCTGGATAATTTCTGGCCATAGGTGTTTTAAAAAGCCTGAAAGTTATTAATTCTCCAGAAGAACCTTCTCACAGGCTTTGAGATCTTAATTGATCATAATTCTTTCTGCTACCATGCTTTGCAGTGCATGATAAATTTGAAACCTGGAAGACTGGATCTTGGTCACATCCAAATGTTTCAAGAGTTTAGCGTGACTAAAAGCAGCAGTAGTTTTTTTCTCAATATACAAAAGGAGAGACAGAAATCAGAACAGAAAGCAGTAATCTCTGATTCAGACTCTTACCTGTGCTACCTCTTCAAAATCATCGTGTCTTTTCTGCAGTGCACGTGCTCTGTGTAGAGACTTCCCCACTCCTGTGTGTTTACTCAGAAAGGCTTCCCCATGATTTTCAATCCAGTCCAGTACCTGCCAGAAAAGAAGAACATCCAATTACCTCTCCTGTCTCAGCAGCACAGAGAAATTCTCAGGGTGAGGATAAAACAACTGCAGAGCTATTGCTTTGTGCTTGCTATGGCCAAACACATGCAGATCTGTCAAATTCCATTTCAGCAGGAAAGAAGATAAATGTTTATAGATAATACTGGCAAATTAAGATTATTGGATTTTTACTATTCAATTTATTTTGAAGTGCAGCTTAGTTATTTGAGCCTGGCAGATAAATGAATTTTGAGGAAGAGGAATCAGGCTGTGAAATCTTTTACAGCAAGCATCCTCCACTGAAAAGCTCATGTGAACTGAAAAACACCAATAGCTGGTTTCACATGAACAGCAGAATTCTATGGGAAGCATCTTTGGAGAATCCAAAAGCATAATGGAGGGATCATTTAAAATTTATTTTGATGGGGAGAGAAAGCATTATCAGAGTAACAAGAATGACAAGGTTAAGCATCTTTCAAGTTGACTCACAGCTCCTTGTAGCTTGGCCTCAGAAGGGCTGTAGTATTAGGGGCTGATAAACAAGCAGGTATTACTGGCTAAGCTTATAAATCTGAGACTGGAAAATATCTTTTTTTTTTTATTTCAGGCAAGTAAAACTATTTCATAGCCTGGCTGTACACAATGTAAACCACCTGGGCTTTGAGTCTTCTCTGTATTTGGATCCCAAGTATATATTTGCAAGAAGTTCCAAGTACAAACAAAGCATTATATATATATATTTACATATATAAAGGTACTTGTTTTACCACCCTATTTCTTTGCTGTAAAACACATCTTTTAATTAATATTTTGTGCTTAAATACAATGTCTTTTTTATCCAAATAGTACAAGTACAAATAATTTCCAAAAAGGGGTGTCAAAGTCCCCTACAGGGACAGTAAGTACTTGGCATAAATGCCATTGTGGGGATCAGGAAGTGGGATCAGTAGCGTTCAGATGCTGCTTCCTGATTCCCTTTCTCTGTCCAGTTTGTCTCCAACCCGCTCTGAGTAGAGAATCCCAAATACATTCTCTCAAACAGTTTGACAGACATGTGCCAGCTGGACTGCTAAGAGCTTCTCTGCAATTTATTCTTGACCAGGAGTCTGTTTATAAATTGTAATATTATTTATTATTGGAGAATAGCCTTCTAGCATTTCTGTCATTAACAGTCTGAGTATAATTCAACTGATACCCTCTTTTCCCTTTTCATGAGTTTTCAACTTATCTATTAAAAATAGAAGCAGATCAAGGCCTCATTTTAAAATGGCAAAAGGCTTTAACTCAAACAGTCTCCTATGAAATCAGTGCTTTCTATTTACTGATATTTTATAGCCACTCACTGCAATTCCACAGTAAATTATTCTGTTAATATTTCAATGCTTGTATCATTAAGGTAGTAGTCACCTAATAATAAATTTTTTATCCCATCCAATACTATACTGGTCTGTTTAAGCCACCATTAGATCAGCATTGACAGAGATTGACACTTTTGTTTTGTAAATGAACAATTTTTACATGTTTCAATTTAAAACAAGAAATAAAACATATGATACCCACTTTAAACAATGATGAAAAAAAAAGGCAGAGTACTGGTCTAAATTTGGATTCTTTGCTTTCAGCTGACAAATCAACCAATCAACCAAAGTGCTAGAAATTAATCCATAGGGAATAAGCCTCTGCTCCAGGACTCATCCAAGAGCTGGCAATACAGTAGCAAAGTCTCCTTCTATTCTGCCTGACTCAGAAGGGTGTGATTCTTGTGATTCACAAAATTCTTCCTGTAACATAAAAGTCTGAAGTCATCTATTGATTAGGTTTCCAAATACTCTAGTTTATAAGATCAGGTATAAAATACTGCTAGGGATAATAAAATTGTATATCAACTTCATAAATCAGCATAATGTGTGCAGACAGATAAAAAAAGGTCAACCTATAAACCATGCACTAACGACACTGGCTGTAACCTCCTTTCCTCTGCCATTTCTCAGCTCAAAGTGCCACAGCTCAGATTTCACTCGCCCAACCTGCTCTTCAAATTTTCTGGTTCAAATCATTCCATTAATACTATTTCTGCCACAATTCTCCCAAGAAACAAATCATAACTTTTTAAAGAATAACTTGCTTAACATAATTTTCAGTGGCTCCGAATCCCATCTTAACATATTTTATTACACCAGCCTTCAGAGTTCATTTGTTTTCACAACCATTCAGAGAAATACATAAATGCTGTTTTTTTCATTTTGAATAGAAGAAAAAAATTATACATCTATGTAGAGACTAAGTGAATCATTAAATTGATCCAGGAAACTCTGGGCAGGAAAAAAGAATCTTTGTCATTTATACAAGCAGCTATTAAGTTTTTCCTTATATCAAGCATTTCCTATTTAATAAGCTCACAATAATTTTCAAGTATGGAGACATATTGCATCTTTGTCTCCATCATACAAGACAGAGAAAGTTTGCATTAAATGAGACATGGACTAAACTCAGTGAGCAAAGCCACAGCAAGAACATAAATCTGGATGGATGCAAAGCACTTACTCCCCAGTGAAAACACTGAGAAACATCAAGCAATTAGTCAATGCCAAGTGCAGGAGCAACTCTGAAAGGCCACAATAAAACCTGAAATCACCAGCACTTGTAAACATCTACCTGTCAGCATCTTTGGAGACCTTCTTCCTCACCCTGAGGAAAAGAAATGTCTTTAAAACTAGCATAACTGTATAACAATTCAGGATAAACATTAACACTTTCTCTGAGAACATGTATTTCTCTACTGCCAAAAATTAACATCTGAAGATACTCTTAACCATTGAGGGCACTGTGATTTAGTTAAAATAATTTAATTATTCCTTAAAAGCATAAACATCTTGAAGATGCTACTAAAAATGCAGTTAACGGTATTTTTCAACTTACACTTCCAAATTTCCTAATTGTCCAGGTTTTTTCTTAAACCAGCTAGAAAAATGCTTTGCATCATGAATTCTTTGAAACTGAAATATTGTGCTGCAGACAGATCCATCATCCAAGGTATTTCTTGAAAGAAAATATATTTTATAACTCCAGTATGTGCCAATCCTCCTTCCATTATGCATTTATTACTCCTCTTTCACTAGTTTGAAAGCAGCTTGGGACAAGGGCCAGGACCTCCCTCTGGCTTTGCAGCTACTACCCCAGTAAAGCCTGACCATACATTATAGCAATATAAATACAGGCTAACCACTGTGTGGACACACTTCCCATACAGGATAGTATTTTCTATTCCAGGGTGCAGTCCACTAATTAATAAATTAATTGAAAAAACATAGCTGAGTTCAAACTTCAAGGCTTATCTCCAAGCTTGGTTAAAGCTGCCACTGGAATTGCCTGGGAAACTTGGTAATACAGGTTTTTTGAATGGACTGGAGGATAATGAATTCTTGGTATTTTACCTTCCCTCCTAGCAAATTCCCATCCTACTGAGTAGATAAGAGTGGCCACTTCTGCTGATCCTTTGTCCACTCACATAAGACATCTCTGGGAGAAAATCAATGGACTGCTCTATTTACTGTGATGCTAGCTTGCATGGGGCTCCAGAAAGTGTGCACGTGAAGCTAGGAGTTGAGAAGGAGATTCCCTTTCTTTTCTGGATGGAGATTAATAATTCTGTGCTTAATTCCCAGCTAGTTACAGTTTATACATCATCAGATTCACAAGCATTAAATGTTTTCTAGGAGCCTATTAACAGAAGGAGAACATAAACCAAATACTCAAGCACACCTGATGCCAGCAACATTTTATTGGTGAGAATGCTTCAGGATACACGTGTTAAGATGGTAATATCTCTTCTTTAATTTTGCCTAGTCTGAGATCAAAAGTGGTCAGAGCATTATTTTCTCTCTGCATTTCCTGTCTCCTTGTCTCCTCAGGGGCTCAATTACACACACAGAAAAATAAGCAGCAAACCCAGGTCACCAAGAAAATTAAATAAGATTCTGGTACAATTACAGCAGGCTGACTGCTATTGCAGTCATTATACAGCTGGATAACCACCAGATTCAAAATGCTACCTGAAGGAAGAACAGACATAACTGTCCCTTTTGAAGGATCTGTGTAACTGCTAAAGTAATAACAGTGGCAATTCAGACAGGTTTCATCTGAACTCAGCATCAGGAAGAGAAACGCTTCCAGAGGTCTCTCCACACTCCTTTTTGCTGATGATTGAACTCCTGCCTGTGAGAAGTCTAAGATCTGTGGCACACCTAAACCCACAATACAAAGACTGCTCAGAAAAAGAAGAGTTCATTTGCAGGGAACAGTAATAGTTTGTAGGGGACAAGGCTGAAAAACATAGCAAGTAAGAAATAGGAGGATGGTTTTAAAGGAAAAAGGTTGAAGAAGCAATCAGGCAATAATTAAGCAAATTATTATGCTCTTCCTTTAGGCTAATTTGTGTGATGGCAATATGGCAAGATGATTGCATTAGTGCAGTTAAGGTCAATTCTTTTAATAGCTTATGAAGTCAATTTTATTTTTATAGTAAAATATAAAAAAAGCAATGGGCAATACTTTAAAAGGGCAGAATTCTCAGTTCTTTGAAAATAAAGCCTCTTGCTGTAAGTATCTTTCCTAACCAGTAAATTTGAAAACTAGGTAGCACTTCATCTTTATCTGCCTTTAAATTAAAAATCTCCTTGGGAACCAACTCATTCCTAGCCAAGTCCCCATGCTCTGCTCCCTTTACACATGAATACAAAATGTGAAAGGAGCAATAAATCCACTACTTCAAGGAAGCAGGGCTGCTGAAGTTAGTTGAAAAACCTCTGCATTTTGCCACATTTTCAACCATATTTCTTTCAGCAGCAATGAACGCAGGTGAAATGAGAATGACTTGGAGAAGAACACAGAGACTCAAATATTCTAGTCACTGAATCCTGTCCTGATCCTACAGGAAGGAAATAAGAAGTGTGAGCTGATGATCAAGCCAGAAGTAATAGGATGCAGCCTGGTGTGCCGGCTGTGCTGGGGCACTTCAACTCCCACACTTGACCCAGACCCCTGTTGAACAGTTTCATTGCTCCTGAGTGAGATGACCCACAGAAAAAGTGTGCTGGCTGAGGGAATCGTTAATCTTTGTTTCTCTAAGACCCACTGTTGTTGCCATAGTGACTCTTAGGACTGGGTTGTTCTGAAAACTGAAAATAAATTATACCATTTTACACTTCACATAGTTAAGATTTAGATCTTGCTCTCAAAATGGTCCAACCTGGCATAACTCAAAGTGGTTAGATTAACTCTTTGGTAACTCTAGCATAGTTGCAATAAATTCCAGAGCAGTCCTAGTGAAGCACACCCAATTTATTCAGCTTTAAATGAGGTCTCATTTCAAATAGGTGCATAAGTGTTGCCTAACTTTAAACACATGGATAGAGCTTACAAAATCTGCTAGGCTTATGGAAGTGAAAGGAAGCCAAACAATATCAAATTGCCACTACATGTTTTTTATTGCTTGCTTTTGGAGCTACTATGAGCTCACTAAGGTTCTGGTGTGCAATTCATGTGGCACTTCAAAACTTGTGATTTTATAGTCTCATCATCATTTCCACTCACAGGAATCAAACCTTATCTTCACCTTTTCTGTAGCTGCTATAATGAATGCTCTGTAATTCCAAGGTGATGCATAACTGCAGTTCCTGCTTCAGAAACTCTGCTTTGCCAACCATGCTCTTTGTAACCAAGAAGCATAGTTAAAAGGTTCATATTTCAGCCTGTGCTTTCGTAGATACTTTACATCCAAAGTTCATTGTAAATGTTTTGTAATGCTTCACAGCAACAAAATCCAATCTTTTCTGTCAAAGCCCTTCAAAACCGTGCAAGCCTTCTTAGTAACACTTAGTGCATGAACTATAATTTGCAGATACAAGAGAGAGAATCTCTTAGCAGAAAATAAATAATTCATTTTTCTACAATGGAACTAAAAGCTAAACATCAGAGATGCACTTATAAGGAACACAATTCAAAGTAGGTATACTTTCAGGATGCTCCAGGCCACTCATTTCTTGGGAGGTAAAAGGCATCCAATTGATAAGGAAATCAGGCTTGAGAGGTGGGCCCAAGCCAACCTCATCAAGTTCAATAAGGCCAGGTGTACCTGGGTCAGATACAGGCTGAGTGGAGAGGGGCTTGAGTGCAGCCCTGAAGAGAAGGATTTGGGGGTGTCAGTGGATGGTAAACTCAATGTGAGCCAGCAGTGTGGGCTTGCAGCCCAGAAGACCAACCCAGTCCTGGGCTGCATCAAGAGAAGTGTGACCAGGAGGTCAAGGGAGGTGATTTTGCCCCCCTGCTCGGCTCTAGTGAGACCCCACCTGGAGTTACTGTGTCCAGTTCTGGAGCCCTCAACAAAAGGACATTGAGCTGCTGGAGTGGGTCCAGAGGAGACCATGATGATCATGAGAGGTCTGGAGCACCTCCCTTTTGAGGACAGGCTGAAGGAGTTGGGGTTCTTCAGCCTGGAGAAGAGAAGACTCAGCTGGGACCATATAGTAGAGTATCAATTCCTGAAGGGGGCTACAGAAAGGCTGGGGTAGGACCTTTTAATAGGGTACAGGATGGCAGGACTAGTAGCTTTCCGGCCTGTGTGGAAGAGGGGAGACTTAGGCTGGACAGAAGAAAGAAGTTCTTAACTGTGAGGGTGGTGAGACACTGGAACAGGTTGCCAAAAGAGGTTGTGGATGCCCCCTCAACCCCTGGAGTTGTTTAATGCCAGGCTGGATGAGGCATTGAGCAACCTGGTCTGGTGGGAGGTTTCCTTGCCTATGGCAGGAGGTTTGGAACTAGATGATCTTTAAGGTCCCTTCCAACCCAAACCATTCTATGATTCTGTGATTGTAATTACATCTTCTAATGGATGATGTTGTCACAGGGAATCCAACCCCTGGCCTACAACCCAGCCCTCCAGGAGGAGAATTTGATGTCAGCAACAGCACCAGGAAAGACAGAATAAACACTGAGAGCCATTAGAAAAGCAAAACAAAAATTCCCCCCAAACCTGCAGCAACTACAGGAGACTTAATAAATCCTAATCCTCTTTAATGAACAAAAAGCACTCCAAGTCTGATTTAAATTAAAATAGTTTCTTTGTTCTGTTGTAAATCACTGCTGAAAATAGATTTCTCTTCCCTCTTATCCCTGGCCCTGTCACAGCAGAGTAATGTCAAGTAAAGGTCTAGCTGAGAAAATGCACCAAAATACAAAGGAACTTTTCCTGTTATTATTAATGGTTTATAATAGAGCCCAAAACAAAACTCAGCCATTCTCAGTTATGGTTTTTAGCTCCTAATAAAAAATAAGCTCCCTTTTCCACTTCTTTCTTCACTGCAGTTTTAAGTTAGTGGCACAGTACAATATTTAAAAAAACAATTTTTTTAAGAAGGATACCTCCCCTCATGTTTAAACCAGAAACATCATCTTTGGCTACCATGACATTATTTTTAATTCCAGTGGCATCTATATTTGGCTGTACAATTCAGATCTTGTTCCCACCTCAATCAATGTAAAGTTTCAACTGACTTGAGTAAAAGTGGATCAAAGCACCTGTGTTTGTAAAATTAATATGCAGGGGCTAGTTATGCATCCAGTAGAATCTGGGCTTATAGATACAGATTTGAACACCATGCTCTGTTTGCTATTCAGCAACTTCTGAACCAATTTAGTTCATATGACAGCATGTTACAAGCTGCACAGGTTAACGCACTCCTAATGTACAGATACAGCTCTGCTAATGCAGTTCAGTAGAGGTGGAAGGGAACTGTGCCTCTCTTCAGCAAAGCATGTCAAATTATGCAAGAATCTTAAGAAATGAGCAAAAGACATCAAGGATTTCATGTCAAAAGTAGACTGGAATTAGAAGTGATTTGGTTCATTGCCCAGTTCTCCAGTTCAGTAAATGAGTCAACTTCCCTGCCTCCATTCTTGTTTCTAAAATGACATTAACCACACTTACAGTCAAAACAAGCAGGGCTGACAAAGAAAAGAAGGAGTATAGAGTAAAAACTGCCTTTTTCCTTTCAGTTTTTGCAGCATCTAGCAATATATGGCTTCAAATTCATCTGGGATTCCAGGACACTCTTCCAATACAGGAATATACTGGAAGATCAAAAATAGCAAACGACTAAGTGGCAGTTGTAGAAAAGTAAGCAGGTAATCCACTGGGGACAAACTCTTAGCAGGGCCTGTTGCAATAGGACAAGGGGTTGTGGTTTTAAACTACAAGAGGGTAGATTTTGATTAGATACAAGGAAGAAATTTTTACAATGAAGGTGGTGAAACATAGGCACAGGCTGCCCACAGAGGTGATAGAAGCATCATCCCTGGAAACATTTAAAGTCAGGGTGGATGTTGCTCTGAGCAACCTGATATAGTTGAAAGAGGTAGAATTGAGTGAACAGAGCTACACTCTTGAGAACAGTCTGAGGACTAGACATGAAAGCCGAATTTTGATGCTTCTTTGATCCTTTCTTAAGGAAGATCTCTCTTAGAATGCTAAAATATACAGACTTTTCAGAAGTCAGACAAAAGTTTATGACCTCACTTTTACCTTTCCTTTTCATGACTCTTCTTTTGTGGTATGTTTGTACTCAGCTGCGCCTGGGTCTCTTTGAAAAGCCAAAGAACTAATGCAGCTGCTATTAAGTATGATTTTTTTAATCACTCACTGCTTTTCCCCTCTAATTGTAGTTATTCCAAATATCACCACATAATTAAAGAGGTCTTTTCAAAATGAAAAAACATGCAGTCTCTTTTACCCTTGGAGGAAAAGGCAACCTTACAGACCTACCACTATTTTGCTACACAGTGCAACTAAATTAACGAGGAGGATTAAATGCAGAGCCAATTACAATATTTTTAAAACTTCCTTTATTCCCTTCTCCACATTCAACCCCCTCCCCCCAAAAAAAAAAAAGACGACCTCATGAAATTAGATTGTAGGTGCTTTTATGAGCTTTCTGGACGTTATGTGAAAGTTTCACCTCTGTACAATTTCTCATTTTAACAACAATCACCTAACCTCTGTAGTTAGAAACTCCACTAGATTTCCAAAAGAAGAACCTCCATATTTTTAGCAGCAAGGACAGCCCTGAAAAGCCCAAGTGATATCAGTGCACACATCTGATCAAATCACACAACTACTGAGATTTGCACATCCACCAAATTAGAATAGTGTCAGAGAAGTCCTCAATATACAAAAATACATGCACATGTATTCAGAATCAATGTTTCTAGCACCCACAGATATCCTGTAAGTCCATCTGGAAACAAGATTGTAGACGTTTTTCCAGTAAAGGCATTCCATGCAGCAGGATCCTTGTTCAACAGCTTCTGCAGAGGAAAATCACTGCAGAGTAACAGCTCCCCTTGCCTACCTCCTACTAAGGAGCTACTAAGCTTATATTGCAGAAGGATGCAGAAACATTTAGCTGTGAAGGGGCTCCAAAATTAACAATGTGACTAAGAGAAGACACTCAGAGTATCTCCCATGGCAATGGCCTGTTCTCAAGTTTTCCAGCAGAATGTTGCAAGTTCTGGGTGACTTGACAATTTGGGGCTTAGCATTGCTCTTCCACTCCCCACTCCTTCCAAGAGATTTCACACAACTGTAGACCAAGAAACCTGTAAAATACTCTTCCCTGCTCATAAACCCAGCCTCCCAACATGGCTGCTACCTCCATGCCTTCATGAAGTATGCAAGGTCTCCCACTTAACTTCTGACCTTTTCACAAGCTTAAATGGCAAAACTAACCTCTCTTATCCTTCCTGCAGATGGATACTAAGTACATGTACATTTTTTTTTGTCAATACAAATAATATAATGGTTTAAAACTGACATACAGTTTGAGAAGAGTGAGAATATGATGTGTTTTGGCCCATCCAACTCAACACCATTTAAAGAAAAGAGTTAATCTCAGCCCCTGTAATTAGGAAGAAGCAGGATTTAGTCACGTCTCCTCTTGGGAACAGCATGTTCAGCTCAGGACTCTTGCAGAGCTGGCTGAGCACTATGAGAGGAGGTTTTGCCCACTTCCTCTGGGCATTGGCTGAGGTTGTGTACCCCAACCTCCTCCTTCACTAAATGCTGCCATCCAGGATCCAGGCTAATCAAAAGGGAGTGGGAATACACACACCTCCCTTATCCTGAGAATAAAACTCTTTCAACTTAACATTGCTGTTCTTTGTAAAGTTCCCATTCATCAGATGCATCCCACTTATCTTTCATTTTCTTAAATGTTTAACTTGATAAAATCTGGCAACTGCCTCTCCAAAAACATTCCAAGGAAGAGAACAATAGACAGACAAATGAAGATCTAATGTTTCTTCCTTAATGTTACTAATGTTCCCAGAATACTGTTTTTAAAGGAAATTGAAAAATGAAAAAAAAAAAATCTTCAGGTTAAAAACCCCTGTTATATTCTTTAAATGCTGAACTTCTTTTAGAACTATTTTCAAAGATGTGTGTGGGTGGAGAAGCTATAAATAACCACATTTGTGCATGTTCCTTCTGCACAAGACACAGAAAATGTGCTCTGCATCAGCACAGAAAGACTCTGTTGGGCTCTGCATGAGGCTTCTCGAGGCTGGCAGGTAGATTATTTCTTTGGCAGTTACTCTGCTGGTGCTGCTGGTTGGGAGCCTTTTCTCCAGCACTCAGGAATCATTGCTACACTTCACTGTAATGTGATGAATTAGCAATCAGATATGGCAGTCTCTGATCAATTGTACATTCAGAAATATTTTCTTGCCTTGGGCACTTCTACCTTGATCACTAGTTAGAACCACAGTGATTTTGCTGCTTCTGAGGCAAATGCACTGTACTCAGGACTCCATTTCTCAGCTCTTTGTCCTTTCCAATCAGTCAGGGCTGGAGCCAGCTCTGCTCTTAGGTTTGGCTCCTCGCTGTTCTGGGTTGTTTACTGGAAAAGAAACAGTTTTCTGAAAGAATATCCCAGATCTCTCACAACTTAACTGGATAGGAAAGTATTGTCCCAGATAGAGTGAGCACTGATGCTCAATCAACCTGAAAAGCTCTTGATTTTTTTTTGCTCAAGCAAACTCCCCCTTACAATTTACTCTATGGTTGTTTCTACCACTTCAGCTTATGCTTTGGAGCTCCCAGGAAGAGAAACATACGAAGACACTCAAAAACTGACCCAGCTTCTTCTCCTCACATGTAGGAGGGGATCTCTACAGTTTTTGAGCACCAAAACTTAAAAACTTACGTGAAATATAATTATTAGAAACCTCTTGTATGGTGAATTAACAGTGTTCAGACTGTGCTGTGACCATGTGTACTAGGAGGTTCTTAATTCCTCAAATAATTATTAAGCATCTTGTGTTTCCCCCTAACAACTCTATTTTGATTTTATGGCATCAAACCAACAAAAAAGCAGCATTTGCAGAGCTGTGAGTAAGCAGAGACATCTGCAGGGCCTCGTTGTTTCTCTATTCTGATTTAGATATCTGAGGTGTTACCTCCATGTTGTTATTACTATCAACACAGCTAATTTCCACATTTCTGTACACAGCATCACAGTGTCAATTTTCATGCTTGTGAGGAAAAGCATTCTGATCCTATAGAGAAATCTGTGCGTTTGAAAGTGTGGCTTTTTTGGCTTGTAAAATATTCTCCTTTATATCCTTGCTTGATTTTTTTTTTCTTAGTGAGATTTTCCAAAATGCAAAAGGTCGCCAAGAAATGCAGCAAGTACACAGGAGGCAAAAAAGTTGCTATGTGAACTCTTTAGCCAAGGACATTATCCTCAAATATTTAAACAGAGTAATTGGTTTTAACTCTGCCAGTGACAGATCTGCCTGTGGGCTTCAAGAGAGGAAACAAAACTAAACTAACAGAAAGCAGATAAAGATTGAGAAATAAAAGGACCATTCATCACAGTTCCAACCCTCATCTGCTTTATAGCCCCCTCCAGTGCCTCAGCCTCCCTGCCTGTAAAACTAAGAAAGAAATCCACTGATAGATAAATGTCAGCCTAATATAATGCCATCCCTACTACTCTTAAATGTTCAGTGAAAACCACTAAACAACCAGGATAAAATTCCAAAATACATTTGCAATGTATTTTTTCAGTTTCACAGAACATAACTGTGCTACTGTAGGCAGAAGAATAACAGTATCATGGAAAGTCAAGTAGGCACCTACCTTGGGAAACAGATTCCTTGTCTAATCAATAGGAAAAGAGCAAAGTACATTGCTGGTTTCTAATTTCAGTGCTATAGGGCTGTC
Organism: Turnix velox; assembly: GCA_013400935.1. NCBI lineage: Eukaryota > Metazoa > Chordata > Aves > Charadriiformes > Turnicidae > Turnix > Turnix velox. The sequence goes on from VZTY01013246.1 coordinate 59,288, forward strand.
TGGAATAGCTACCACTGTACTAACCTGAGATTGCTCTCCTAATTTAGAGAGTAATTAAGACAGTACCATCTACATTTTGATAGTATCAACCCACCTAAGCTATTACTAGTCTAAACAAGACATTTAAAGGCAATTAACAATTAGAAAGGGCTGATAAAACAAGCATGAGCTTTACTACAGAGTAGTCTTTAATGCAAGCACTATGCTCGAGGCCCCTTCTATGTTTCAGTTGCCAGTTTCAGCACAAAGAGAGGAACTCCTGACTGATCAGGATATTAAATAAAGCACTAGTTTAGATTATTGTTGGGAACAGATGATTTCATCATCACAGTTTAACAAGGCTTATAATCACACCACATGGCAAAGTCAGGTTTATTTCAACTGAGACAAATGGGTCTTGGGACAAAGTCCTATCCTAGCAAGAAAAAAACCTCACCAGGATGGTACAGTGCTGCAGTACTCTTAAACACCTCCACCAGGGTCACTCAGCCACAAGGGGCTGAGTATCAGACTAACACCTGGGAAACCATAACCTTTCCCACATAGGGCTCTGACCTGATTTGAGAATAGAGGCAAAACATGAAAGTGCAAACCATGTGGTGAAGGAGATACAGGATGAAAGAAGCACCCTGAATTCCAGGAATTGCTGTTCTCCATCAATTTTTCTAGTTTCTCTTGTCTTTTAAATAAATAGCCTGATGTCTCAAATATTTTTTCTCTCAGTTTAACATACTCTTGTGTCTCAGGCTGTGCAATGGGAGAAAGGAATCACAGAATCACATGCAGTGTAAGGCTGTGTCCTGCCCAGGGATTCAAACCTGCACCACAGCATTTCTCCAGCTGTGGAGTTACAGCAGCATCTCTTATGCTAAGCACTACCTGTCAGCCATTGTTCAGGCAAATCAGCTGTGCTTGATGTATGTGTCCCAGGGCAGAGAAGTCATAGCTTAGTACTGCAAATAATGGGGGAAAGGGCCAAGTTGCCATGTTGTGTGAGAAGCTTTGCATGCAGCATACAGACCACATGCTGTGCAAGGCACTCAGTATGCAAGATAGAGCAGAGCTGAAATAAAAAGCTCAGGACATTTGCATCACTCTGTAATCTACTCATAACATAGGGCTGTTTTCTTCTACATGTCACAGCAGAAACAGATCCTGTGAGAGTTCTGAAGGGTGAAAAGCCAATGACCTTACAGCTTCACCAAAGAAGTCCTACATAATGGCAATGAGAAGCTGTTGTGGGAAGGCAAACAAATAGTTGCTGTGCACCAAGTTCCCTGGCAGACAGGTAGAGACAATGCAGTAATAAACTAGGAAACATGCACAAACAGGACCACACTTACAAAAAGCCCTCTCAGTGAAGAGCAACCTGGAGCTGTTCAAAAAAGAAAAGACACCTAAAAGACTCCAGGACTAACAGTCAAAGGCAGGGTGAAGGGCAGAAGTGGCTGGGGACTTCCCTCAAGGTGACCTTTTAAATGAAAGTTCTGTTTTCCCCTAACTGAAGTTTTCTGTGAAAAACTGTTGGTTCTCCTCATGTTTTTCTCACAGCTTGGTGTCCCTGGATGACATCAACTCATCTCTCAGAACTTCCTTCACTCCTGGTTTCCTCAAATCTCATGCACTTTGAAGACTTGAGGAGATAAAAACACAGAAACAATGGCCCAAAATACATTCTGATTGTTTAAAATTACTTTGTTCCTGCAGGGAGACAGAAATTAAAAAGGAAAGTTTCATTTTGTGGTTGCCTTCCCCCCCCCACCTCACCCCAAGCTTTCCTCCTTATTTGGGAAGTGAACTGTCTTGAGGTCAGAATGTTTTGTATGTTGCTGAAGCCAAAAAGAAAAGTAATTTTCTCCTCTTCTCAGCATACATCCCATCCAAAAAAAATCCAAAAGGTAGGAAAAGAACAAGTGAATAACTATCCAAACAAAGGGAGAAGAAAGGTAAAAGACAAATGGATAGGTCTGAAATGTGTTTGTTTTGCACATTTTCACATTTTAAGGACATTTTTGTTAAAAGGGTAACATAAAAGAAAGTTTATAGCTGTAATAGTAAGCAGGATTTTGAGCCAGCAAGCTCTGTCTGAAAGTGCCTGAAGGGTCACCAGAGCCTAGCCAATAGCTTCCAGAACTACAATCCAAAGATTACAACTTTAAAAACAAGCAAGAAGCTTTGTATAAGAGTTCCCTATGAAAAATGTGAAACAAAAGAAGATTAAAAGTCTCTGGTGAGCTCAAACACTGTGTTTAGTCCTAAATAGTGCACAGCCTCTCTTCCAAGGACAGAAATACCAGAACTCTGCAGTCAAGTTGGTTAGACAGGGCAGCTACTGAGACAAGACACAGCCAACAGGAGATGCTGAGAGAGCAAAGAGCAACTCAGAGCCCAGTCATATGGAGCAGAGATAGTAGAAGTAGCTTGTGGCACAGAGTATAGTACAGCCACTAGAAAGAGATGGAATGGTGAGAATGACTAGCATGGAAAGGAGCAGGTAGCAGAAACAGGTCAGGATGCCAGAGCATCTTAACCTGAACTGAGCCTTGCTACCAAGCAAGACATAATAATCTCAAATCATGAGTGCAGTTCATTACTTTCCCCTCTCTAGTAACCAGCTGGCTGACCAGTTGCTTTGTGGGGGAAGACACGATGAAATTGTTATGGTTATACTTGAGCAACTTGCTATCATTACCCTCTTTGTTGTTTCACTATGTTTTTTCTCACTTTAATGAATATATCTTTTGTTGGCCATCAGTCAAAAACAATATGAAAGAGGACTGATCACTGAGTGACAGGCAGGACCATGAAGAAGATGGGAGGCCATGTGAGAAGGTAATTGGGAAGAAAGATCAAGGGAAACAAATGGGAGTAGAAAATAATGACTAGTTTGGACTCCTAAACCAACACCTGAAATAGTATATCTATTTTTTAGCAAAACAGAGCCTCATTTTATTTTTAGCTAGTCTAAATAAATCCTATAAGACCTTTTTATAACTGGTTTAGCAACGACTGTAAAGGTTTAGAGCAGGGATTTGTGAATCAGACATCCTGACATGAAGAGTTGTAGTCATGAAGCTTTCAAAGACCTTTGGCAAGTCACTCATCGTCAAAAACCCATAATCCTGAGATGAAAGAAACTACAATAAGCAAGAAGTACTACTGATATTGTTTCTGCTTATAGTTACAGGAGAGAAAGCCTGACATTCCAGCCTATGTTTATTCAAAGATCTTATTTTTCTCGATGCCCTTAGTGACGATTATTCACTGCAGCAACTGCTTCAAAAATCTATATATTTCTGGAAAAAACTCTATTTCTCTTCCTTCACCACTGTAGCCCTACTATTTTTGTAGGCCTAATCAGTAACAGACAAGCCTGATTCTTTCTCCTCCTTTGCCACGACAATGAGAGCCAACAATTCCTTTCAGAAACAATAAATGGCACATCATATTTTCAGGGATGCTGACATGCAAGCAGTGCTAGGACAGAAACAGACACAAAGGATATGCTATATAAGGAGGAGAATTTTGCTTAAACATAACAGAAAATGTTTGCAGTTTTCCTAGGACTGACATCCTTGTAGTGCACTGCAAAGCTCATGCTGGCACTGAGCAGCCTGGCATAATGGCTGGAGGTGCTTCACACTACACAGAGTTGGGCCCTTGCATCTTAATATATCCCACCCAACATTAGGTAATAAACTGAAGGCCATGTCTGAAGACATTACCTTATACTTCTCCAACAGCAAGCAATTAAGACAGGGAAGCATCTAGGGTACAATTCAGATCTTAGACTGAGTCACTCTCAGAAGATGCCAGTGCCTCTCCCTTGACTATAAAAGGAGACTAAACATTAGCTCCTGACTTGGATGATTCAATTGTGCTCCTAAAGACAGGCATAAAAACTCCAGACCATGGATAGCTGCATCTACCCACAGAGAGCTAACTATATCTTTCTATCACCTTCTCCATTTCTTCATACTAAGAATTACATCCTCTTCATCCACTATGAGGCAGATGGAAAACCCCAGAGTCAGTAGGATTTCAGAAGGTTTTCAGAAGGCCTTCCTACAGGTTCTTAAGCCCTCAGTAAGAATCTAACCATTTGCAATTCAGAAAATAGCAAAACAGATCCCCTGAAAAGACTAGGTTTTAAAGGAAAGATGGTGCTCTAAACAAGGGAAATACTTTTTGGGGCACAAAGGATTTTTAATTTTTCTTTTAAATTTCTCTTCTCACTTCACTGGGTTCAGAGGTCAAGCTGGCTGGTTCAGATTTCTTCAGATCCTATTTACTAAGACAGCTGTGGAGCTCATCAAAGTGTTTTTGCACTGCTCATACATCAACACTAAGTAAACTTCAGTTGGTAACTGAAGCCTGTCCCTGAAGTTTGATATCCCTCGCACTACTGCTCTGTGTGTAAATTAAAAAGTGATCATTATTATTCTTTAATCAGTGACTCTTGCAAGCACAAAGAACAATTGTCTGCTTGGTATAATACCATATAGAAGAAGACAGACACAAAGGCTGTTTCCAGATAAATTTGAGTTACACTTTAAATCAAATTGTGATGAGGATAGAGTATTATTAATCAGCAACCCTTAAGGAATTTCCAGAATAAGTATCATTGAATGAAAATGTAATAACTTAAACCTGCAGTTCTCTGTGAAGGGCTTTGGCACAAAAAATACAAGATAATACTAAAGAGCATTGTTGGAAGATTACAGCAGAGCTCCCTTTCTCTCTTGCACATGAGTCTGAAGTACTTAAAACAATTAACTTCTTATACTGATAGCCTGAGACATCTCTGAAGTGTTCTTATACTACACACAGCTCACTGATTACAGGGTGAAATGTGGCTGCCTGAACAGAAGCATGGGGCCTTGCTCTAGATCAACAGTCATTGTCTGCACCAGCTCAAATATGGAAGTGCCATGTATGTGCACTTCTCTTCACTTGGGAAGCTCTGTGCTGTCACCCTTCAAAGGATTCTACCCCAGTCATTGGTAAAGAAGAAAAATGAGTGTTGTTCTTTTCAGCTGTGCTCTTTTTCCAAAAACCTTGTCCTGTTTTTTGCACAAATGTCCATAAATGCTCCATGTCTTTGCAAGCTCAAGAAATGAGAGAAACAACAGCATGAAATAACAAGATACTAAAGAAATATGTATGAAAGATTCTCCTAACATGGCTGCCTTGAGGGGCAAATCCAACATAACCTGGTTATTCAGCAAGAAGGACTGTACAGATGTGCAGGTTGCTCTTACTCTGATACTCTGCTGCCACCAGAACTTAGAGATACACATATATTCAATAGAAATAACTTTTAAAGTGCATAATCCCCTGCCACTATGGGTTCAAATTAAGGAAAGACAGTCCTTTTTTAAGAGTTCAAAAATAATCAACAAAGTCAGCAATCTCATTGTTATTTAAACATCTGTGTCATCATTAATTCATTTTATAATGTCTGCAGGATACTAATAAGCAAAAATTTACCACCAATTTATTTTCAAAGCACTGTTGGAGTTGTTTTATTGTTGGTCCTCTTTAGAAGATGAGCGGGGCCACAGATCACTTCCTTGCCTTTACTTGTCCTCACATTGCCTGAAAATGTGCCAGTTCCTTTAGCAGGGACAAAAGGAATGGAATGAAAATTGCTCTAAAGAAGCAATTGCCAAGATGTTTTATTGTTATGGTCTGTGACAAAGAGAGGATGGAAACAAACAATTAAAAAAATCCTTTCACTACAAACATACCATCCCTCACTGCATAAAGCAGACAAGTACTGCTCTAGTTTAAAACCATCCATTGCCCCTTGTCCTAAAAATAGTAGGATCTCCAGTATAGACTCCTGAATTCCTTTTTCAGTAATTTTTATGAACAGTGCAACCATAGTTAGAATCTCTACTCACTATCAAGGAATATTTCAAGTTCATGAGTGGTAAGGTCACATACTGCTTCTAAGCTCAGAGAAAGTGTAGCAGTGCTACTTTGAAAATGTAAACACACAAGTGACAAACATTAGATGCATCTCATGACTTGAAAAAATTACCAAAGGAGCTATGAAAATTCTCTAGGATGCTTTTAATTGGCATGTTTTAATTACTGTTATTTATAAGCTCAATCTGATCAGATGGCACACAATAAATGATGTATTTTTACAGGTTGCTGTGGCTGAAGTCAGATGGTGGTCAATGTAATATTGAATTGATTTTTTTTTCTTCGCTATTGTTTACAAAGAAGTCTCTTGTCTTAAAAGATCCAGAGAAGATATTATTGTAAAAAAAGCATACAAGGAGATAATAGCACCTGATTTCTTACATCTATAAAACAAACTATGACAAATGGGAAAACAGAATTTTGGATAAGTTTTCACTGCTTTGAACTGATCAAAACAACTGAATGCCTGTGTGTGGAGATGCACAGATCTAAACCTCTGAAGTCTTGTATGAAATCTAAATGAATCATGAACTGCCTTGAATATCCTAGCATTACTCTGCAAATGGACTACACAGATCACATGCATCACATGTGTTCTCATCAGTATGCTCAGACAGCATAGAGAGATGAATAGATGTTGGCAGAACATTACTCCATACAAGTAATGTGGGGATCATGCCCTGATCTGTTTTCTTGACCAGTGAAAGCCAGACACACTGAAAGCTGAAGTGCTTGGTTATGAGGAGAGACAGCCTTTCCTCTGCAATGCTTCCTAGTCTCCCACAACAATGGCAGCTGGTAAATGTAATGATATCAGTATGGCCACATGGCCTTTTTATCCATCACCAGAGGCAGATAACCACATAAGGAAACCAAAGCTATGCTCATTAATGTATCTGGGCATGAAGCCAACAGAATGCAGATACACAAATTTAGAGAAATCTAGGTGAACATGACACTGGTCTAACTTGACCCTTTCAATCACAGAGGATTTGAAACATCACTATAGCTGGCATGGCAGCAGTCTTAGCTATCTTAGTGTATGTTGTTTGCCACTGTTCTTCTTCATCTGCCATGTGTCATTTTGCCATACAGCATCATCACAGATAACCCAAAGCTTGGTACACTGTTAAGAGACTCCACCAGCAGAAACAGTACTAAGAAACTCGCTCTATTTTTCAGCATTTTCTTTTCAGGCAGCCATCACAAAGTAAAACAAGAAGGAAGCAGCCCTAGCACCCACCCTGAGAGAATCATGTAAATATGAGGAGAAAAAAGCTACATGTGTCTGGCTGGGTGTTGTTGTCTGCGTATGGAAATGCTGGAAAGACTGAGAATTTCCATAAGAAGAAATGAAGTCCACAAAATAAGAGCATCAATTTGCTTATTCTACCACAAGAATGCTTTAAAATAATAAATCTGAGGCTTGCATGGACCATTTCAATAATGCATCTGATGGATATCCATTTTCCTTCTACTTTATTAAGTATTCTTCAGGCTTCACTAGAAGGAGTTTATGAAGTGAGAGAATTCTTGCAAAATTTGTGTCCATATGAAACAAAGGAGATGGAAGAGACAATGGGCTGGAAGAATGGCATGATAAACTTACTTCAGCTGTTTCTAAGACTGCCTGGTAGCATCTGCTTATGGTATAATCCTTATGTTAAGTTGCTGTTTTACAATGTTGCTGTTCTGGATGTAACAGTGGGAAACAGTGGAAATGGGAGAAAACAAAAGAACAATTTCAAATCTCAACACAAATGGAAATGGTGTTAATTTGCTGGTAAATACTCTCCAGAAGTGAGACACAGAGCCAGGAGGGACAAAAAGAAAAAGCAATCCAAAATAGGCTGAAGCATCTGCAGAAATTACAGAATATATGTATGAATGTCAAAGGGGTTTTTCTTCTCCCCCGCAGGACACAATCTCAGAACTTTCCCCCACAGCTGTGTTCTAAAAGGGTCAAACAGCACAGCTCCTCCTTATCTGAAAAGATAAAGAGCTTCCAAAAAACAACTAAAGCAATGAAGTATTTTACACACTTGGGAACCCAACCTTTTTATAATGATCCTAAATACCTTCAGTGTTAAATAGAGTTTCTTGTCAGTTCCTGCCTGTGTAGAGCCTCCTAACAGCTCACAAATTGTCTTATCCACTATCCCTTCTGTGTAAATGGTGCTCCATTTCCTGTGAAGACTGAAAATGCAGTTTCATGCCATGTATTTTCTTTCCTTTTTTAAAAAATTCTATGTATTCATACCTCGTTGTCTTTAGCACACCATTATTTACCTTGGATACATGTTCAAATTGAGCTAATTCTATTAACATATAGATGTAATGGCAAATAATCTCGTAAAATATCAGGTGGTTTGAGGTGGTGATTACTTGTAATGACATTTTACTGCATATTTCTTACATTAATATTGTAACTGAGCAATCCATAATTTAAACTTTTTTTTTTTTTTTGCCCTAAAGCACAAAGCTTCCATTTTGGCTACAACATGACTTTAAGGATGCTTGGCTTACTATCTTAGAATAAAATACAGTTTTGTATCTTTTAATCCTTTATTTTCAATGCTTTCAAGTTTTGTCCAGTTCAAACTGAAACTCAGCTAGAATTCAAAAGCATCTCCTTGACAATGGGAAACTGAGAGCACAACCCTCACCTCCCAGTAATATTTACAGTGTGTACTCTGGACTTGCAAATAATGCAGAATACACTAGGGATGATATGAATAAGCCTTGTTTAATGCAACTTAAATCTGAAATCCTGTCCAAAAGGCACATGCTTGGCCTGCATAAAGCCTTCATCCAGCTCAGCAGTTTTTCAGGGCTTCCCTTGATATTGCATGCCTAAATATTTGACCCCTCTGGCAAAACTAAGTAGAGCAGTTAGGTGAGGAATAATTGATCTCCCAAGTTTCCTAATGAATCTCCTCCTCTATGGAAATAACCCCGTATCAAAAGCTATTAAAGGGAAAATAATCCCAAAATCTGTGTTAAGAACATTTAACACAACAAAACCTGTCCCTATTTGTATCTGGCTTTTAAGACAAGATTGATGAAGAACAGCTGACATGAAGAGAAAGGTAGAGATGAAGAAAGGAGGGAGAGCAGGTTTTGACACAGAGATCATCTTTCACCAGAACATTTATTTCACCAGCCAGCAGCTGGAGTGAGTGAGCCATAGCACATCCTGAGAGGAAAAACAGCATCTGTAAAAATATGCTTAATTTGGAGCAGGGTGGAAAGGGATGAGGAGTATCTTAGAGAAACTACATTACAATATCACTTGTCTAGAATACAGTGAAGTCTAATAAACTCAAGACTTTCCTGTTAACAAATTTTGACAAGGCAAAAAATTCTTATAGCTAAATGTTACTTATGATTAGTGACATCATCCAGGTAGACAGCTTCATCTGCCAACTGATGGGCAGGTGGGCATTTAACAGAATAAGTAAAATAGGAATTGCATGACAGATATCTAGGAGGTGATTATTAAAAAAAAACCCACAAGAAAAGCCAACAAATCATCAACATACTCAGATATCTTCCTTCCCCTCTTGGAATCTACACTTTGTCTCTCTGTTTAGCTAGTGATTTCATTTATGAGTTACAAAGAATTAATCTTGAATAGTACAGATGTTTAGTGAACAGAATGATTCATCCCTTTCCATGTTCCAAGTAGGACAAAGATGCCTCCAGGAAGTGTGTACTGTGACAGAAACATGTCTGTCACTAAGTTGTTGCTTTCCAAATAATAACTACCCATTAAGAGAAACAATTGGAAAGATTGCTGCCAACAGAACTCACAGAGATGCTTTCTGAAATGACTGTACTTCAATGACTTACTGTTTCTTTCTTTTCCTTTCCCCAAAAGTCATAGTATGCACAAAAGACCTGTTCCTTTTAAAAACCACTGTCACATCCTCATTGCTTTGCATATGTGGGAAGTTAAAGTCTAAATGGATTTAATGAATGAACCTCATAATAGTTTCTACCAATTTCAGAAGACAGAAGAGTGAATTTCTGGTTGGGAGGATTGAAGGGAAGTACATATCACCCTAGGGGATGAAGAATACCTAAACCAATATGGATTCTTATTGACATTACATATCACAAATAGAAAAAAGCAAAATAGCATCACTATTTACAACCCTTGATTTTTCATATTCTAACCCTGAAATTGTATTAAGATAATATGTCAACCTTCACATGGCTTGCAGAGACTGTTCTAACTGAATTCTAAGTGTATGTTCTGTCTAATATATTTCATTACCATGCAGTATGTTTGCTGACACATAAAAAAATGAAGCTGCTTAAATTGAATGTCTGATTCATATGGCATGAATATAACTGTGGTTTCATAGGAAAAACTGAGCAGGTAAAAGTTCTGGCAAACTCCTCAAAACCACTAAAGGGATGGTCATTGATGTTTGCAAAAGATGTCTACAGCTGCAGTTCTGTGTGTGTGTGCAGTTCAGCTGTGGCACTAACAGGACTAAAAATTTGAGATGGGCAACTTTTATTCTACATGCATGTCCTTGCTGGTTCATGTCTATTTTGTGTGTGACAGTTTGTCACCCTGTCTCCACCTCATTTTTCACTTGGAGGAAGGGATTGACAAGAAGAACCCCGGGGACACTAGAATCTTCCATAAACATGATTAGAGCATTCAGCCTCTCAATTTAAAGTAAGTACCAGATTGCTACCAACATATGCTTTGGGTTGCAATGGGTGCCCTTAAACAAATCACACCATCCTTGAATGAGAAGAGTCCTCTAACATCTGATGATTGTGCTTGCAGCTATAAACATGGCATCTCATACTTACTGTCAGTTGTGCTGCTGTGCTAGTATTCTAATGGATTCTTTTGGGACACAAAAGTAATTCACTTGGAGGCCAAGTTCTCAGAGGTGAGCCTGTGCTATAGAAGCTGTGTTTCTGTGAGGTGGGCTCTGTGCATTGTGGAGCGATATTGATTTGAGCCAGCAAACTCATAGCACAGGTATGTGGACTATATAGATAGAAATAAAGATCATCTAAGCACCACCACTAAAAGGTCTGTATCTGTATTGTTTACACATAGAAGGTGAAATACATCACTGTTCAATTGCTTTTTACACCTGAAATTCTTTTTTCTGTTAACCATAATGTTCTCAAGTAGCACCTACTGCTAATTGCTCTCTTGTGAGAAATTAATCCCTGACAATGCTGCCAGATCATTATGAGAAATTCAATGACCGATAATTAATGCACTCATTGGTAATTTCCAAGATGAAACCAAGAGGTACTGAAAGACACATGAGGACTTCACCATATTTTTAGCATAAGAGTACATGAGAAATCTTGGTTGTGGAAACATCTGAGCCGAGTCACCAATCAATCTTTATGGCTGCAAAGAAAGGATCATCATTTATCTCCCTTAGGAACAATATTACCTGTTGAACATCCTGCTGGAAAACGCAGAGTTGCAGCCTTTGGTGTAGCCGGACCTTTCTGTGTTGCCAGATGCTCTCTAGGCGCCGCTGGTGATGAAGGACTTCATGTACCACATCCAGCACTTGATGAACAGCCTTGGAGTAGTTTGCAGTAGCAGTGAGGGACTCAGAATTCCCAGGGCTCAAGGGACGCTGTAGGACATCCAGCAAGGCTTTTCCATCCTGGCTTACCTGGGGGGGGGAGATAGAGGTGTACTTCACTGCACTGATACTTCAACATCCAATAGCTGACAGAGAACAGCCCAGCTGATACATTTTCCCCTCTGTGCTTTCCTTATTTCAGTCAAAAAAGCAAGACCGACCACATAACATCTCTTTTTGACTTGTACTTATACATTCAGCACTTCACTTCTAGTGGACCTGCTGTGTCACCCAGCAGGAGCACAGACACTGCACTGCTGGGACTGCATACATAAAGATAGAGTTCCCAAGACTCTATTACATTCTGACACCGAGGGACTGAAAAGCCTTGACATAGACTAGTTGATGACAGGTGGCATTTGCTATAGCAGGCCTATTTTTGTGAGGAGGTGGCATTTTAAGAAAAGCACAGATGGCAGAGTTATTCATATTCTGTAGGATAAGGGAGAGTCCTTTCTTTGCAGGCTCACCAAGTATGTATATACATTGAGAAATGTGACATTTCAATTCTGAATTTCATTCAGTGGCAGTGAAAAAGAAATTAATATATGACAGTGATTCTCTGTTCCCCAGGGACCTATGCCCTGCATTTTCAATGGGTTACAAAGTTTGTTCTCAAATGCAAAGCCCTCTGCACTTGTGAAATCCTTTTTTGTGCATATTAAAGCATTCACATATGTAGAGGCATTTGTGCATTAAAAAAAGCCAGAATGACCAATTTTTTAGCACCAGAATTTTTCCTGGAACATTCATATTGCAGGAGCAAAATAAAAAATGAAACTATAAAAAACAAACTGTTATTAACAAGTGTGTGCACACACTAGTTTGCTAAAATGGCTTTTTCAAAAACATTTTTCAGATGTAGCTTGCAAAACTCAAATATTTTCTTCAAGGGGAACAGTAAGTGAGGGCAGTTTTGGAATCCCTCTCCTGTCCCCAGCCCACTTTTCTCTTTCCTTTCTGAAGCAAACTGCATTGAAAATCTCAAAGATTTTCTGAAAAATCATTTTATTTCTATGCAGTCACAATCACCAGCCTTGCCAGAGAATGGCACATTGAATGTTTTTCATCCAGTTAAAACTTTGAACATTATCAGTCAAATTTATAACACATTTCAAGGATTTCCAAGTCTCATTTATTTCTGTATTATAACTTGCTTGTTCAATTATAGCAAATATCCTTTAATACTCAAACCTGTCTCTTTGGGTAAGCTGTGCCATGTCCCAGACTACTGCAGCAGTGTGCATCTGGTGCATTTTCCAAGAAATCAAAAGAGCCTTCAAGAATTATATTGGCAAAAGTGGGAGTCAAATCACATCACACTGTGTGACTACCAGGTGGGCTTAGGCAAATTGTTTGAGATATTTTTAAACATTCAGGGTGATTTGTAATTAAATCAGGAAATATCTGGAGAATCCCTAGGGAGTAGCTTTCCTTACTCAAATTTAGCTGCTGTTAAAGACCAGCTGGAACAATTCGACCATGCTGGAGCCTTGTGGGGTCACAGAGGGACTGATTGTACTTGCCAACAGCAGTAGAAAGTGGTGATATAGAGGAGATTTTAGGAGGAAACATAGAGGTACAGGTGTTACCTTGGCAACATGATGGAGGTGGCAATAGCTGCTAGGTAGGAAGATGCAGGTTCTAGACAAGGAATGAGACATGGCATACTACATTGGCCTCCCACAGAGAAAACAGAATCAGCAACAATTTAATTACTGGGAACAGGAAAGCAAGGTCATGCACACACTCAAGTGCTTTTGGTTAGGTCAGAAACTCTTTTTGCACTGGCTAACTTCAATGTGAATGCACTGTGCTCCTCTTCCTGGCCTTTGGACTTTTGGCTGGTCTGAATCTGTCCCTGGGTGGTGTGGCAACACTTGGAGTATAGTCCTTGTCGATTTACACATGTGAAAGGTGGCTTTTTGGTGATGATTGTTAAATGAATCTTCATTTCACAAAAACTAAGATTGGGGCTCATAAACAAAATCAAAAGCAGAGCCTTATTTCATTGAAAAGCTAAACTCCAAAGGCACTCAAATATCTGTTACTGCTTAACAGATACTCACATTCTTCTCTAGGAAACACATACCTCTGTGTAGGCTTGTGTTACTTGTTCATAAAGGGTCTGATGATGATGAATGGCCAGTTCCAGGTCTTGCATTTCTGAGGGGAGGCCTCCTTCACTGCACATTTTGCACCAGGCATCCACACCTGAGAGGAACTAAAAAAATTCCAGGAACAATGAGTAACAGAGACACAGAACAACATTTCATCAATATAAGAAAACTGCTTGCAGAATAACACAGATGACTAAAGCACAGATTGAAGAAAACACAATAGTTTGAAGGAGGTCTTTTGGGCTCCCAGGAACAGCACATTCCTCTCACCTCTTCAACACCAGAAGAGCACCTAGATTGCAAGGAACATTTAATGTATCTTCTAGATTAAGAAGAAATGCTCTTCTAACCAGGCTCAAAAAGATCCATTCTAAGAATCTTTGTGTACACCATAGAGGGAGGCTGCAACATTACATTCCAAGAAGGGAGGTTTCAACAGGTGTAGAAAAACACAAAAGGACACAGTTCCAGCTCCAGCTGTATTTAGCACTGTATCAGCTGTCAAATCTTACCCTCAGTTACTTACCTGTCTTTTGCGCTACTAATTTGAGAAATGGAAAACTCCCATTAAAAAATCACTGCTGACATTTGTTTCAGTGAAAGGCATACAGTGTGTATACAAGACATACCCAGTCCAGGGACAGCTCAGTGGGATTGCTAATAGGATACCAAGGATTTAAACCTCTGGGTCACACATTTGATCCTGGCTCAGGTCAGCAGTGACCAGACACTGTTGCCATCTGACAACTGCTAAGCAGCTAATGCAAAATGAGCTGCAGCTCTCAGTCCAGTTCCTGATGGACAGACATCCATGAAAGGGAGGAAAAAAAGTCATTGGCATTGCAATTGATATGGTTTGACACCTTGGGTGGAAGCCTTAACAGCCAGCCAGAAACTGAATGCTTTTGGGGAATGGAGGGATGGATAAAAAATTTTTTCCACTCTTAATGGCCTCCAATGTTGTGCTGATGCACTTTGGCAAAACAAACTGGGGAAGCTCTCCTGGGTGCTCTAACTTCTGCAAAAGACAAAAGGAATTGAGTCCCTAAAGTTCCCATCCTGTTTTGCTTTTAAGGAAGACTTTCTTGAATGACACAGCTCACATGTTCAAATTGTGTGCACACTAACTGCCTAATGCTACCTCATCATTTCTCATCAGTATTTTTCTCTTCCTCCATCTTTCTGTTGTAGCAGCCTGCCATACATTAGGGTTATTTATAAGAAAAGAGCAGCTAATTATACAACAGATGCAGGGCCTTTAGGTTGAACATATTATACTAGAAAACCACCTCCAGGATCACAGCTTTATCCACTCCTCAAGTGTCCACCTGTGGCTTGTTACTAAAACATGCTTTCCCAGTGTGAAGGGCTGTGAGATGTAAAGCAAAGATTTCCTATTCAACTCTGGCATCAGCATCCTTTTTTATTAGCAGTGCAAAGCTATGCACCCTGCTGCTGTGTAATCTTGTGTAATCAAGGCCGTAAAAGGGTGGCATTGAAAACCCTTTAAAGTGCACTAGAATTCCTAAATTTTAATTTCTACAATTAAAACCTACCAGTAAAAACTGTGCTTTCTAGAAAATTGAGGGCAAGGATGGCAAGTTCTCCTGTGCTGTTGACTTGAAATCTGTTGAATCTCTACAGATGAAACCTCCAAACACCTCATATAAAACTAAAGTCACCATATTTTGTGTGAAGGCAATAGAATTCACATAATTTCCTAAGCTGTTTTAAGAGCACAGAGTTGAGATGAATCCCCTTTTGGTGCTGTTATACACATTTCTTGCTCAAAAAAAAAAGACATTTACACCTTATAGACAAGTGTTTCTGCTGCTAGAAACACACTGTTAAGGCTCTTATAAAAACTGTTGAATTATACCAATTTTAGTACAAGCTTTAATAGTGTTGTTACTCATATACTGCTATATCCTCTGGCTTTGATTTGCACAGTAGGTGGGATCAGTCTTAGGAGGATCTTATGCCCATAATCAAATTTCCACCTTGATGCCTCTTATCTGTTTTATACCAACAGTGACATCAATTACATCAGTAGTTTCATTTACACCATTAGCAGGAGCAGTTGACATCACCTGTTTTAAAAAGTTATAAGAAATACAACCTGTCAATTTTTCACTCTAATATCCTGCAACGGGGCATGGCTGTTTAGTATGTGCAGCTTCATGTATGGAGAAAGTGTCTGAAGGGTTTTTGCAAAGTATTAGTTCATACCACAGGACCATTAATTTTGGTTATTTTGAAATAAAGAGGCATGTTAATTTATTATTTGCCACACATTGTGGCAGACAGGAAATGTCATTAAATTCATACTAGAAATACTCATATCACAGAAACCTCCAATTGACTGAGCTGAAAAAAGTATTTAAATTATAAATTGCTAATTGTTGGGTTGGAACAGGAGCTGTTACTCTCCACTGGATACCCAACACCATTTAAATTAATTGTTTAAGTTTCTGCTTAGTCCATAGACTAGAGTAGCTGCTATTTGGAGCATACAAGCTGATTAAATGTGATTTGAAATTACAGACTCCCAGAATTATCTATGTTTTTTGAATCTCTCCTAAGAAATAAAAAAGTCACTAAGGTATCACTGCACCTCACTTCAAAGTGATGATCTGTGCTTACTCCCAACTCACAACCTATTCACCAAAGTTGCAAATTCTGTATTAGGTCAGGTAATGATGTATTCCCAGATTCCTTGTTTTTAGCTTTCCTCAGGTACTGCAACACTGTATCACATGGCTGCTCCAAAACACAGCTAAGCCATTTTACAGTCCATATTTCTTCACATTTTTTGAACAATACTTGCTTACAGCTTGCTAGGCTGCTGTGTAGATGATGTAGGGTAAAGAGAGTGGCTCCCCCTAGGCTCCAGGGAAACAAACATTTTTTATAGGAGAGAAATTGTATATTCCCTTTTGTTGTTTCTGGAACTTCCCTATCTAAAGCAGAACTTGCTTTTCTTCCTCCCTTTCTCGCGATTGCTCTTTGCTTTACAATGGTTTAGTATGTAGAAATCGTGTTAAAAACCCAGTATTTCAGAAGACATATGCATGCACACAAATATATACCAAAAAAAAAATCCAAACAGAAAGAAACAAAGGAGGAAGAAAAAAAAAAAATCTTTGATCCAGTACTTCATTCAGCCAAGTTCCATTCAAAATGCCACATGTATCTGCTGTAAGAGCCAGGAAAGCAATGGGATTCTTGGGCGCACGAAGACAGATGTGAAGTTCAATTCCCAGCAGGGTTGACTCAGCCTTTCATCTTTCTGAGCCAGACAAATTGTATTCTGTGCAGTTTTCTGTGTGGGGTCTTTAGAAGAGACCTTGAAAAACGAGTTGCTTCCTGCTCAGCTTGCATATTAGAGAGATTGTAGAGCTTTTCATAAATCTGTGTCTCAAGCCAGCGGCTTCCTTGTTGGCTGGGGTGTGCCAAAGGCTGAAAGATGATGGTCCTAACAGATTTGCTTCTTGTTGGCATCACAGAGAACTTCAATGAATAGGTAGGAATGAACAAAGAGGGTGTGCAACTTATCACACTGGAGAGGGAAAGACAACCTGCATTTCAGATCTCTATGTGGGAAGCAGGGGTAGACTGTGGGAGAAGTGGTTGAATCCACAGCAGGACTACCTTTACTGACAGAAAAAAAAGAAAGAAAAGACTTGATCTGGGAAAGAGGAAATAGCAAGTTTATCTACATCTTTGTTACAGACATTTAAGACTTATTTATTGTATTTATTGTAAAATGATGAAGCCTTGATTTGAGTTTAAAAAGCCCCCACAACTCTAGATGGTGCCAAATTATAAAATAACATTTGGAATGAATGTTTCATAGATAACAGATTGAGTTGCAGACCAAATCCAAAACACCTCATTTTAATACCATACAGAGGTCAAATGACTAAATTGTTACTATTCAAGTCATGCTCCTACCAGAGTTACTAAAGCAAAGCTGAAATTTCAGTCCTGGCCAACGGATACATTGACTCCCACATTTCTTTTCTGCAGGAGTCCGAGTTCACAGGCTTCACATCAGTACTTATCTTCCACCATGTTGTCTCTTCTTTCAAGTAAAGAGCAATCATTCACAATTACCAAATTCTCTTGTGTAGTTAGTAGTGAGAGATTGGCTTCTGCCAGGTAGCACAAACTCCAGTTTCATGTAAAGAGACAGGGCAGGACTGGGTTTTTTCAAACTCATCCATAAAATTGTAAAGAAGACAGACCTAAAGCTGAAAGTGTAGCTTTTTTCCAAGACTGAGGCAAAATACCCACCCTGACAGGGTTCAAAAAGTAGGAAGAAAAAAACAAACTCAATCACATCTAGCTTGACAGACAGTTCAATACAGCTTTCTATTTTATTGCCTTTCATGCCATACAATACCTCAGCAGCTCCTCATAAACTGTAGAAGATTGATGCTTGAGAAAAATAGGGGATTGCTTTTAAAAAAAACCAAACCAACCCCTGTAAACACCAAACAAACAAGTAAGAGCAATTTCACTAATAAACCTAAGCATTCTCATTGTGACTCGACTGGATGCAAGTTACTTTTTGTTTTTCTTTATGAACTCCTGACAGCTGACAGTTATCATCATGAAGATTACATCTGAATACTGTAATGCCTGTTGCACAGAGATGAAAGCACTTGTACTGCATCTAAGTGTATCAATCCCATCAGAGCCCCCGAGTGTGCTTACATGAGTAAGTGCCCAGTAGGGTGAGTAATTGCTCTATGCTATGGCCTGATGTCAAGCGGAAACACAAAATAAAGAAAAATCCATTATAATTCCACAGTCAGAAACAATAAAGAAAATCTTTGCTCTTTGAGCTAAACTTTTCCATTCACATATTCTGGCATATGAAGCACAGTTTGTGACTTATCAGTTATAATTTCATTTTTTCTTCAGACACTTGAAGTTTAGGTCACATTGTAAGCATCAAGTGCACCCACTTCATAGCTTTGATATAGAATACTTAGAAGAACAAGCACACAACACTGAGAAGAGCCCCAAAGCAGTGTCTGTCTCTGGAAAATTATTGTAATCAAGATATGATCAAAACTGAACCATCACTGTTAAGTGGACCAAAGATTCATCATCAAGAAGCAGAAAGTATATTCAGTGACATTTAAAATCTTTTGTGGCAAGGAAACTACAGAACAGTTTTTGTGGCTGTTGAAGACACAAACTGGAGTTCAGGGATATGAAAAATCTTCCTGGATGTTCCTAGCTTTCTCTGAAGTCTAACAAGTCTCTAGCTTAGTGAAGTCTAACAAAGTCTGGGGCTACATGGAGCAATGCTAGATTAGAGTGTGGAATGAATTCCCTAAGTTTCATTAACAATAACATGCTTTAGGGTGTAGTAATTGTTTGCTGGAAAGGGTTTGTCATGTGTGCATATGCCTGTGAACATAGTATATGTCACATATATATAAGATTACAGATACACTGTTTTTCTGATGATAACAATCCTGAATTTACCCACGGTGCTGATGAAATATTAGGCAACTTCTTCCTTATCACTAAGGCATAAAAATATTTTCTTATCCACTCAAAACATACATACTGCTTTCCTCCTCCTTCCCCCCCAAAAAAGGTTTGTTATCCTCACTGCATTAAAGCCAAACACCATGAAGTAGTAACTGCAGGAGCAGCATCATTAAAGTAGCAGTGGATTGTCTTGCCAGTCACAGAAGCAACTCACCTGTTCAGCTTTCTGGTGAAAGACAGCAGACATGGCTAAGATGGTGCTGCGCTCATCCAGAGCAGCAGCAAAACTCTTCCACTCTTGATCCAGCTGGCTAGATATCTGTTTAATTTGCTGAGAAGCATAATGGCCTGCCTCGGAAAGCCTTGATGCAACAGACATGATCCGATTGATGTTGACATAGGCATTCTGAAAATTAAAAAGCACACATAAATAAAGAGAAGGAAGAACCATGACCACCCTCTGCCTTCATTATGTATTCCAAACACCATCACTTGGAGGAAAGCCGAGCAATTCAGTGAGAGCAAGCAACCACCTGCTTAAATATGCATGAATAGCAGGCATACTACCTTCCATCCTAAAAATACATCCCTCAGGAATCTTTTTGCACATCCATGCCATTATCTAACACCGTTATCTGCTCCCTCCGCTTGAATTTATTTATGTAAAACTAATCTACCATATTCTAGCTATTTACTCACATCTTAGGTTCTACTTATTGCATCTATTATATTCTTGATATTTCTGTTGGCATAACTTTATATTTGGAGATGCTATATCCACATACTTGTAAGTGAAATGTTTGCTTTCTGCCCTTTGAGAACTCTGACAAATCCTTTATAGACATGCACTGTCAACAAATGGAAAAGTCTTACAGAATTAAAAAGACTCATAAGCATATCCTACAGAAATGCAAGAGTTTCCATAGAAATATCTATTAAATTATATTCCTTAGTTAAAATGCTATCTTTTCTGCCAGTTATTTTAAACTGTTCTCCAGCAGAGACATCATTTAACTACATTCTGAAATTAGAAGGATGTAAAAAGCCTGCTAAAAGGGTAATATTTTCTTTTCCTTCATGAGAATTTTCCATGACAGTTTTTATTCAGACTTGAAGCAGTGGAAGGATCACTTTTGCTCAAACATAACTGCAGACACCAATGTGGTTGCATTACAATACTCCCACTCTGCATAGAAACATAAACCTGAAAAATAAATAGCCACCATGACAATGTCTCAAAGATTCATCATCAAAAGACAAATGATGGCTGCCAACACCAACTATGGAATATTATTTGATGTGAACACCTCTCTTTTCTCTTTCCTCCTCACCAGAGGAAAGGAACATCCCAGAATTTGAGATGCTTTGCTAATGTTGACTCACTTTCTTTCTGTCTCACTAATTTATTTCAAAAGGGCTTCAGGAATTTTGGAGAGCAGAATGCTAGACCCTCGTGCACAAACCCTGATTATTTTAACAGTATTACTCATGGGCAAATAATAAATCAGGGGTGGAAGTGTTTGCTGGAGCAGGATCTCATCATAGTGAGTGGGAGCACAATGTGGAAAGATACCTGCCAATCTAAACATGAAACACAACAGAGTACTGCCAAGGGAGGCACAGCTCCAAACTAAGTTGTGAAGCAGGGCAAAGTATGACTGCAAAGCGTGTGGGACAACTACAAAGTGTCCTCATCAGTCCTGCAGGTGCTAAAGGAAAGAAGGATGAGGCCACAACCCTTGCTTAAAAATTTGATTTGGCTCAAAATCAGATTAATGTTAAAGCATGATTAGAAAAGCTGATCAGAATAGTTCTGGAGTTTTAAGTAAGCTAAAAGAGATACTATGATCTGAAATTTTGGCCACCATCTGCAGTCAGACACTTCTTTGTACCCCTTTAGGTCGGAATCTGAAATTTAGACTAAATATTTAAGAATTTCGGCTAGAAAGCTTCCAAGATGAAGCTTCAGCCAAGCTCATTTTGTAGTATTATAGGCTGTCTCTTCTGGTGGAAAGCAGCATATTATCTCCACAGTTGCTAGAGTTTGGCAAGTTACACCAGATGAAGGCATGGAACTTTGCTGCATTTGAAGAAAAAGCAAAGTTCATGAAGAAGTTTTGATGTCACATAAATTGTTACTTTCATCCTGTAGATTTATCCCAGCCCTTGTAATGCAATAAGGAAAGCAACTTTGAATTTCTTCATTCCTTTTAGCTACAGTATATAGATATATTAAGTAGTAGAAATTTAAAGCTAAGATTACTTGAAACACAGCAGATGTTCTTCGGGTCTGTTTTCTAAGTTAAGGAGATTTATATATTGTTATGTCTATTTGTTATATTTTTATGCAGAAACGAGGATTTTCATGGATGAAATTTCACTTTCCTAGGTGAGAATTTTTCATGGAAGAGTACCAGCCTGTCCTGTAGCCAGCCCTCTAACTCCATACCTTTTCCAGCACAAAGCAAGGAGCAGTTTGGGAGTCACCTGCTCACATGTTCATTCTTAATGAACTAAGTGGAACCGGCCCAGCCAACAGAGTCCTGAGCTTCCCCTGCTGTTTTCTGAGTAACTCAAGTGCAGTATCACATGTGATGTTCTCTTCTCTAGAGCTCCAACAGGTATTGCAGCAGAGATATTTCTTCTGGACAGAGGCACTCTTGACCTCCACTTCATCTCTCCCACTTCAATGAAACAGACACACTGAAGTGTGGCTTGAAAATAAGACTTGTCCAAGATCTCAGAAAAACACGACAGAGCAAACACTTGACTAAACATCTGGAACTCAGGATAACACATCTTACCAGATGTAAGATATTCTGGTCTCAGGACCATTACTCAGTGTCACTTCTACTGGGAAAGATGGGATCTCATGGAAAAATTGGCTAAGATGCCATCTCTTGTGGATTGAGGTAAAATTCAATATGGCATTAAGGCACTTCAGGAAAAAAAGCATTTAACTGATCACAAACCAAGATATGCAAGACATTTCATTTCCACCTTCAAGAGGAATGAAATTATAAACAACGTCTTCATTTTTTTTCTAGCAATAAAGAGAGATCTGAGTAAAACTGAACAAAAATCCGTACTGTGAAATGTCAACTGTTGACTTTCAGCAAAGTTAAGTCTTCCTTCCCCTCTGGTTTGTTCACCTCCCAAAATGTAGGTTTTTAAAAACCAAGATACTTCTATCTCACTATTTTATAGATCTTCTATCCTAAGCAGAAATTAAATATAGTGACCAACATCCATGACTAATTTTCTTTTAGGCTGGAAAATGCACTAGTAGTCTCTTTTACTCTAGAGTCGCACTTCAAATACAGGTTAAGGCCTCTTTTTTTCTCAAAACAGAGAAGTATCACCAAGGATTATTTCAGGGATTATTGATTTGTGGTTGTATTGTAAAACAAGTCAAACAATGAGAAAGGAATATATTAATGCCTAGAAGTAAGGACAGAAGATCTTCAATTATAGTCTGTTGCAGTGACACTAGGATACATCCAATTTTTGGCCAATATATTTATCATTGAAATATCTTTATTTTACACACATTTGCAGACTTTCCAAAACCCCTCTCCATGTCAGAGTTAATTTCTCACTGACTTTATTTCAACTTGGAAATTTTAGAAGGCAAAAACTGCCTTTTGTGACTAAAGATCACTTGATTTGCAAACAAAACATCCCCCAGACTGTACATCAGCATCATGATATACAAGAGTTTCTTTTAGATTTTAGACAGACTCTGTTCACACATTCTTATCTCCATCACCTAAACATGGGCTTGATTCCCATCATCAATGCTGAAAACACAGTGTAAGAGATTACCTCTAAATTCCCTAACAATTGAAAGGATAACAGCCCACAGTCTCAGCAACAAGCACTGACAGTAGAAGGGTTTCAGTTGTAGGATGATCTCCTACAGGGAAATGTACTCATTCTGCCCTGATCATCTAGTGGGCTTGCTGGGAGACCTTCCCTCCTAATTAAACCCTCCAACTCTAGCTGGAGCAATCCTTCCTTCTAACACACATATAAAAAGAATACCTTACACTCACAAAAGAAAAATGAGCAGCGAGAAGCATTAAATCTGCAAGGAACTTGGCTATGTTCATCTCATTTCCTAGAGAACTGCTGAGATATTGTGACAGCAAGCAGCAAAGGTAGGCTGCAAGAGAAGGGTTTTGCAGATTAATTGGAGGTGAAATTTGATCATTGAAGAGTTTTTCTTTAAAATAAAATAAAATTAAAAAACACCAACTACCAGCACGCAGCATGTTACTGTGAGTTTATAAACCATCTGTGAAATGAACCTAACACATAAATCCAAAGCAGAATGTTTCAGCGACAAAATAAACTCATGAGATATCTTTAAGAACTTTAAGTTTCTATAACAAGACAAATTATATGTAGCCTGCTGCAGAATTATATTGGATGGCATTTTAGCTCAGCCTACATGCAGAAAAATATAATTCATTTTAGATAAATGTCGGGAAATTTCGACAGACATCATCAGCCTTTTGGTAATTGTTACATGGTTGAAATAGTTTGTGACTTTTAGGACAACATGCATGTCTATCTAGTGTCAGCCAGACACCTCCCTGACCATGGGCTCAGCAGCAATGCCTGCACTGCACAGTGCCATGTTTAAGCATGTCCCACAGAAAGTGATAACTCATTCTTTAAGGAGGTTAAACAGATCCAGGCATAAAAAAGTCCTGGCAAAAGAAATACAACCAGCTTCAGTCAGAACAAATGGCACATACACCACATATCCAAGTGGAGAGCTACAACCAGCATGCTTTGTGTCATACTGAAACATTGCCTTCTTTCTCTCTAGTGAATTTACTAGGCTGAGATTACTCACAAAATATTGAAGCTAAATATTCATCTTCATGAGAAGCATTATTGCTACAGCATAAATATTATACAGCTGAGATAAAGACTAAGATAATTTATTTTGAACCTGAAATGAAAACAAGCACTGCCTCAAAAGACAGAAAAAGTATCTATAGTCCTTATTTCAAAAGAAAAGCACCACACTACAGTATATTACCTCAAACACATGACTTCTCCACATACTATATTGTTAATTTAAAAGGAAGAATTATTGTTGCAAAAAACAGAGTTATAAATTGTTTTTCCAAGAAGCAGCTTTGGTCACAGCATGCCTATATATAGGAAGACCATGTGACAAAAAAATAGCTCTATAAAAATTTGGACAGTGTAATTTCTAGAGGAATTGAAGAGAATGTTTTAGCTATTACACCAGCAGCACTACACTGACATACAGCTCCAGGTTAGTCAAGTAGCCTGCAGGTTAAGGTTATTACATTTCCCCCTCCCTATTTTTAGAATATCCTTCCTGCTCAATATACCCCCCAAGCCTGGATTCCAAAAACAAGATGCTAAGCCCTCTGCAAGACAAAACCTCTGTTTAAGTCCACAAACCAACCTCTCTGGGCTGTAAAACTCACCTCATCTTCCGATCTGCATAACCCTTGCTCTGAAACCCTTTCTAGAAAGGATGTTAGGCAAAACCACAACTCAAATACAATCCTTTCAGCAACATACAAAGACTGATGATCTGTTGCACCTGTTCCCCATAGCTGACAGCGTCCCTCTCCTGGGCACCTCTATCATACAGGAGTTTGCTTGCAAATGTCTCATTTCCTTATGTTCTTCATTCCCAAAAGTTCACTTGGGGACAGACAGAAGAAAGATGGAGGAAAATAATTTTTCTTCCATTAGATGGCACTCTCCCTGTCATTCGTTAATTTTCTATAAGCAGCAATTATCTTTTTCTAAGTTTAGCCCCAAGTTATTTTAAGGAAATATTAGCAGACAGTGCCACAAAAAGAAGAAAAAGAAGTCCTCCAGTTTGACTCTTCTAATGGTGTTTTCTGAAGAACTAGGACTGACTTTGCAGCGTCATAAGCCAAATAACTTAATGCACTAACCTCCAGGACATATTTATTTGTTAGGATCCTGTGAGCAGCAGCGTTTATATATAGAGGCCAAGCTATCCTATATTTTGCTAAATAGCATTGTGATGGCAGTCAGGTGCCTGGAGCCTGTTTTTCAGCTACCCTTTGAATTATAATCACAA
The DNA here is from genome assembly GCA_013400935.1 of Turnix velox. Classification (NCBI taxonomy): domain Eukaryota; kingdom Metazoa; phylum Chordata; class Aves; order Charadriiformes; family Turnicidae; genus Turnix; species Turnix velox. The sequence continues at coordinate 84,601 of VZTY01013246.1, forward strand.
TAAATACATTAATAGACATTATAGACATTTCTTATCTTCCACTGTTATGCGATGCCCTGGTGCTTTAGTGAGGGACAGCTAGGTAGGTGAAAACAGTGGGTGGCATTTAGGTCAGAGAAGTTAATTACCTGATCTGGAATTTGGCCAGAATACCAGAGTTAACTCCTGTAATCTTATGAAAGCAGTGTGAGGTCTTCAGTGACCTCAGGCAGCCAGAACTCTTCACATTTCAGACAGCTGCTCTCTACTCCCTTGCCCTTTGGTGGCAAAGGAGGGTGGGTCTCTCTAATGACTTCAACCACCAACTTAAAGGTCAATCAGCACCTTTGAAGTCCCAGCCCCAGCCTAACTGTGGTCTGACCAGGCACAGCATGCAGGGGTACGCCTGCAGCAGAGAGTTTACTCAGGGCAATCTTTTGTGTAGTAGACAGGGATTGTTCAGGGAGGGCTCATCCCTGCACTGTGCAATCACAGCAGGGGGTATGCATGCATTTTCCTAACCCAGTTCAGCAATCAAAACTTCAATACATTCTGTCCTCATTTCTGTGCTGACAGCAAAGCAGTTTCCAGCACACAAATTCTTTTTTTTTTTTCTCTCCAGGCATGAAGTAAGCAAAACACTTAGGAATGTATAATGATGCACTTCTTTGTTTTGGGGTTTATTTTTAAACTTAAGGTGAGGTGTATTCAAAGAGACTGACCAATTAACTACTGAAAAAACCAAAATTTTACTGTGGCCACAGCTGACAGCTTGGCAAACATCACTTTAAGATTTTGAGAAATATCTTAACAGGGTATGAGGGTAGACATATAAATTATTAAGATGCCACCTACAGTGCTCATTAATTCTCATTGGAAGAAATGTCAAAAAATTTTTTAAAATATTGTGTTTGCTCTTCAAAATGTAAACAAACTCCACAGGACTGTGCTGCTCTATAGTCAAGGAAATAATCACATATCAGTGTCTGAATGGACAGAGCAGCACTCTGCTTCCCAGGAAGAGGGCTGCAGACACAGCCCTGCATGCCCTTCCTCACCTCTCACAGGTCCATAGAGGTCTCTGAACTGGAGATGGCCTCACGTGCTGGCCCTTCCCTCACTCACACATACAGACCATCAACTGCCAGAGGCTTTTTCACTTGTTAATCCAAGAGGATGGGGAAATGCTACTGCTGAGTGTTCCGTGCTGCTGGACTTAAAGGAAACAGAACTGGGATCTCTCAGAAGAAGCTGCGAACAGAGGTAAAACAAAAGCCTATCTGTGAACTCACCATGGAATTCATGGCAAAGTGATTGTGCTGTGTCTGTAGGTCAAGGGCATGTTGGTAGCTCACGCCGATCTCTGTGTGACTCTGAAGGAACAATTCTTTGTTGTGGCTGATCCAGTCGAACATCTAGAAGCATTCACATGGGAAAGGGGGTGGGGGAAAAGAAAAAAAAGAATTGCTAGATTAGACAAGGAATAAAAAAAAGAGTGCAAAATATCCACAGTTCTCAGAGATGTATATGCAACACAAACCCAAAAACCTCATCTGTTTTCCTTGTGAAAGTATGTTGTTGAGCGATGGAGCAATCACCATATTTCACTATTACCAGAATGACAGGTCAGGAAACATAATTCATAAAGCATGTTCCTCAGTAAGTGATCCCATAATCTTTTCCTATAAGTAATGGGAATTTTATATATAGAAAGATGGCAGCAGAGGGGTTGCTTCACTGATTGAGGATCTAGCAGTTCATAAAGTACCCTTCATTTAGAAATGGAGCAAGAATTCCATAAATATTACTGATGGAATTTTCTTGCCCCTTTCTTTTTCATCTACATGTGAAGTTTCCAATTGTTACATCCAAAGAGTCAGTTGACTTTCTACACTTATATTTCCTGGATCTTTCCAATTCTGAAGCCAGACGCCAGTCTATCTTCCACTTACTATTTTTGGGATGAAGGGAGAAAGAAAAAAAAGTATTAATATCTATAAAGACTACACATTTCAACTTCTCACACTCCAAATGGATTTCCAAGCAAAATGGATAGCTCAGTACTTCAGATGTAGATGTATGTTGAATAAAGCTGATTAAACTCATTCCTTATTTTGTACCATGTTAAATTTGACACTTTAATCTGCAGCACATTCATTCATTATAAGCTCCAACAACTCAGATAGCATGTTTATGTTTTGGCTTGTTCTGTATTGTGTTAGAGACTAAATACATTTAAAGCAAGAATCTTTCATTCTTCATTCCCATCTACAGCTCTGCAGGCATTGTAATCTCAGGGTTTTTTTCTTTTCTTCAAATATTTTTGTTAGAGAATCTCTTCAAACCATATTCCCTTGTCTCCATCTCAGCATGAAAGACTCTTTCATAATAAAATCTATATTATTAATTCATTATAAGGAATGAAAAAATACAGAGGTAGCAGAGGTCTGGTCAATACAGTCCATGGTGCTAAAGAAAGGATTTTAAGATGAAAAAGTTAGTTACAGAGTTTGTAAGCAACCACTTTGCAGTCAAAGGACCAGTCCTAACATTTGTATGTCCTTCAGTCAAGAACTGTTTTGCTCTTTAGCACCGTGTAATAATTCTTGACAGCTGAAGAACACTCAGTGCCCACTGCTCAGGCACTGGATGTTGCTGTAGCTTCTCAGGATCAGTTAAGTGTCCCCTGTAGAAAGAGAGCTCTGAAGGGCAGAGAAAAAGCCCTGCATGGGTCACCTGTAATTCCTGCAATAAACTCAGAATTTCATGCTGAGCACTCAGTTCAGCATGGGATGTTCTGATGCAATACTAAATATCCCTTTTATCAAAGTGATGCAAGTGCTCTGGTGACACCAGACATTCTGCAACATCCTGGTCCCAAAAATCTGGCTTACAGGCCTGATTTTATAATATTCAACGTGTGAAACACATACTTGCAACTACAGTCAATACTAGCTTGTATTTTGTGTTTATGAGTAGTCTTAGGGGCTAATTTTTCTTCAAATTACAAAGATCCAACTTCAGAATAGTATCACTGACACAGTTACTAGCTCATTTGTACCCTCAGAGCTGATCAAAATCAGACCTATGTCCATTTTTTCATGAACTATAAACAAGATTTCTGCAAGGATGAGGTCAGGAGTTTCAAACATTACTGCCAATTAAACAGAATGAAACAACCTACTCTGACCTGAAGAGACACCCAAGACATTCTCACTGGATTTCTTTTTCTTGCTTTCTTTAGATTTAATGAGCAACATTAGCATAGTAATTTACCACACTTGCCATAAAGCAAACAGAAAAAGAAGAATTCCATAACAGCAAAGTTCATGTCCCAACAACAAGATTTTACATCTCCGCTGAGAAACCAACCCAGATTTTTCTAAGTAGATATATGTTTGTTGTTAGCAATTTTTTAATGCTTTAAACAATCTTAAAGACATTCAGGGAGAATAAAACTGGCAGCAATCCACTAAAAATAAACAGTAAATCTAGTATTTTATGCTCAGCAAAGCCAAATCAGGATCTTTTTAAAGGCAAGTAATTTAAACTAGTAATCTATTATTCTGTGGATAGGGAGCATTTCCTCCATCTACATATTATTGGATGAGAATCTATGTTAAGTTAAACCATGCTTTTGCCTTTTAAAATACATAAATAAACTATCAAGGAAAAAGAAGGAAAGTTACAAAGATGATTAATCTTTTTGTCTTATTTCATCAGCTGAAATACACAATAGCAGTTGAAAGGATGACCTCCAAGAATATTGAGCAATGAGCAACAGAACTCAATGAAGGGATCTGTACCACCTTCCAAAACTGTTTTAACTTCTATTCATAGACAACAGCAGATTTTGGAAAAGACTCAATTTTAGTTTAGACTTTGAATATATTATACTCTTCATAAAAAAATGCTTTAGTTTCAGCTGGCCTATGCCTGTAGCAAATTATCTCCCATGAGCATGGTCTGGAGTCTTTCCTTGACTCTCAGACCTTACTCAAAACCCCAGAAAATGAAGAGGTTTGAGTTTCATATAGTTTGAAGCAGGGAGAAAAATAAAGTAAGATACTTAGGAATGGGTGAGGAGTAAAAAGGTGCAGATACACTGTGGTCTAATGTAGAGTTAATGGTACACTTTGCTCTCCAAAAAACTTCATTGCTCTGGAGTCTTAATAAATAAGTGCAATTTACAATCACACTTGTTTTACACAGCAACCAGGGTCTTACAAGGCAGCAAAGTCCTTATGCAATGAATCGCTGCATCTGAGATACCCAAAGAAAATCCAGATGAACTTCTACCTCTGTGTGGCCCAGTTCAGTTCTATACAGAATCATCACCTTAACCCTCCAAAACAGCCTGGACATAACACTTCTGCACTTGTCTGCATTGTTTATATTTCCAGGGCTGGTCCATTCAAAGATTTCCCAAGCATTTCTGCTTAATGCTTACTTCAGTGTAGACATCTCCCCAGCTACTCAGAAAGCAGCAGGCTTTTCTTTATTGCACAGCTTTGGCATCACGGATCACTTCCATGCATCCTTGATTAGTAGGGTAAAAAGTATCACACAGTCCCACAAATCAAGAGATTTGCTTAACAATAGAAGGATTTGAATAAATACATAAAAATGGGGTATTAGTTACTCCTCAGAGGCAATGGATTGTATTTTCAAATGCTTCTGCTTGTCCACAAAGTCTACAAATAGATTTAAACAATTTTCTTATCTCAATATGACTGGAAGCTGAGGCTCTAAAAATACCAAAGGTGATTCGTAATGATGCTGTGGGACCTTGCAATGTGTGGCCAGAAAGATTATGTAACTGACTGTCCATATTGCTAGCAACATCTCCTGAAAACTTCCAAGTTAAACCTGCTTTCCACACGAGCGTGCTCGTGAAGTGAGACTGCTGTCTCATTTGCTGAATTAAAACACACCACCTATGACTAAGGATGCCAACATGGCAATGACCCAATAATTGCCATTTTACTCAACCCTTTGAGGACTGGCCTAGTTCCATGGGGCAAATTGGGCTCCTAAAAATCCTTTGAGGAGTTACATACCCCATCAAAGGAATGCTTTTTTTAAAGGCAGTAAATAGAGTCTGGAAACGTTCTCTGTGAGACCAGCTTACATCAGACACAGTATCTCAGCTAACTGGGATTTTCCACATCATTATAATATTGTTACACAAGACTACAACAATTGACCTAATCTCACTCATGAAAAAGACCACCCTAATAAACATAGTCTAGTGATTATCAAGAAATCATAGGGTCTTTAAATATTACTTGGACTTACTACTTATTTGGACACACACTGTCTGCTCATCAGTCCTTCAGTCCTAAATTCACCCTAAACAGGATCACAGAATTACTGAGACTGGACATTATATCACTTAAAACACATAAACTAACACATAATAATAAACTAAATGTCCTGAAGATCATCTGGAGACCAACTAAGGAGTTGAGTTTTACAGTGACTAACTAGAATGAGGAGTTAAGTGTATTTAAAGAGAAGATGAACTTTCAGTGTTTCTAACAACACAAAAAGGAAAGTGAATGCATACAATGCAGAATGGTAATTGGAATACTTATGAGAATTAGTCTTGTGTGAGAGAGTCAGAAAAAGTACGAATGATCCAATGGGTTTCCCATCTACCTTGTCATTAAGGTGTGCCAGTGATTATTACACACCTGGTTTTGAGGCCACTTCACTTGAAATGGTACGAGACCGTATATCCAATGCCAGTCATGCTGGCAATAATAAGTTCTTAACCTCAGGTTTTGTCATCATAATTGATGCATTACCAGAAAATTCAGGTTAGGTGTTTGAACAAACAGCAAGTCTCAAGCTGGTCATGAGGAAGTCCTACAGAGGGTGAATGTGACTGGGTACTTTTTCAGATTTGTAACATCTGGCAGACTAGCGAGTACATGGTGAGAACAGCTGTTTGAAAGCAGAGAAAAAAACCCACATTAATATGTAAGAACATGCATGCAGACTGTGCAGTTCAGCCCTACCTCAGGTAGAGATTTATAACAATTCACATAACAATCTTTGCTCTGGCTTTTGTCAGAGCTCACCAAGGAGCATTGGCACCAGACTCTGAAACAGTGGTGCAGAGTACCAGAGGCTGATGTTCCCATGACACAGCTGGCATTACAGCCTATGCCAAGTGGAACTGATGGGAGGATTACAACTCTCATAGCTTTGGCAGCCAATGAACCAAAAATATTAATGAAATTACTAATATGAGCTAAAATAATAAATCCTAATCTAACACTACAATACAGTTGGAATTTATTATGAACCTGCTTGTAGAAAGTTATTTTCTCTGGAAGTTTGAAGCCATGAATATCGAACTCATAGGGGTAAATAAAGGAAAAATTATAACCATTATATACACAACATCCTGAAGAACAGTTTAGGATACATATCAAGCCAATAGCCCCAAAGGGACATTCATGTCAAGTCCAATCCCTGCTTTTGGCTGCTAACCACAGCTTAGAACTTCCTTTCATAAAAAGGATGAAGCTCCACCTGAAAGCTGAACGTCTCCTTAGGAGGAGGTCCAGGAACTATCTGGTCCAGCTTCTAAACTCACCGACTCAAAGTACACTCATGGTCACTGTATACACCTTTCCTCTGAAGTCAACAGATGATTTTAAAATGTTCTCACTGTTGTTTAACTTCCCTATTTTGAGCAGGGAGGGATCACTGCCTCTTCTGCTGTTGGTTTTTCTAGAGTCCAGATATTTTTTTCATTAGAAATATAGCCTCTCTCTGCACTTGTTCTAGTGTTCATGGTTATCTCTTTATCCAAAGTAAGTCCCAGTAGGAGTTTGTGAAATGCTGATTTTTTTGCTGGAAATACTCCAGCAGACAGCATCACCTGTGTGGTGCTTCTGGCACCAATTTTAGAAAAGCAGATACAAAAAAATGAGAGTTTCTCAGCTATGGAATCTACATCACTGCCTTTGGCATAACCCCGTTATCTTTTCTCTTGGAAGTCTTCTGCATAGATATTGATAGAGGCCAGCAGTGTTTATTAGATTTCTTCAGAGAAGCACAACTCATCTCACAGTCCAAATAAGAGGAGCAAGATCAATAAACATCAGAAAAAATTTAAGGCAAGGTTTTGCAATAAACATCAGTCAATCTTATATGCAATGCACCAGGAACATGCTACTAACAAACAAGAACACATTACTAAAGAAAAATACCTTGCCTGTAGTTGAGTAGGTTAAGTAGTTAAATGCCACATGAAAACCCTACTAGATCAGTGCATTCCAATCTTCCCCAATTTGTGGGCTCCATAACATTTTTTCAAGGCAAGAGCTATAGCAAATTCAAGTTCATGGATAACAAGTTTGTTTTAGCAAATACTAAGGAACTTAATATCCATGAGCCACACAATGTGAAACATTGATTGGCGCTCATTCTTTTTTAAGGAGCGGTTCATATCAGAGTCCACATGCATTTTGGACTTTCAAAATTACCCAGCCAGTGCCAAATTGTCTAATCTACAACAGAAAGTGCAAAGTTTCCGAAAGCATCTACAGCTAAGCAAGTCTATTTTCATGTTTCCTTGATATAAACAAAGCAATAACATAGAACAGCAACTGCCAGAGTCCCTCTCTGGAGGAACAAAATTTTCAGCTACAGTCTATCCTTATCTTTTGAGATTGACTGAATTTCAAGCTACAGGGTCTACTTCTATCTCATTAAGAGAGAAGAAGCATTCACAACAGCTCTGTTAAAGATAAGCCAAGCTGTATTCCTTCACATCTCTTGCAATTTAATTTGGCCAGTACTTGGACAAAAAGAACATCACACAACAGATCTGTGATGCACACAGAGTCTATAACAACACACGAGGGGCTGATCCTGGAAAGATTTGCATGTGAACTACCTTTATAAAAGGCAGGCAATTGAGTAAGTCCTCCGGTGCCCTCAGAGAAGAGCCTTAACTAAAGTTTAAGTGGAACAAGCCAGACCTAAGGTATCGAGATACATGGAAAAGGCCATCAGAAGCACAAGACCTCCAAAAGAGAGAACAGCAAACACCCTAAAGCATCAGAACACTTACCTGGAACACAGAATTTCTCTGCTCAAGCCCCTGAAATAAGTTCAGCAAAAGAAAGAGCTGATACTGACTGGGCAGGTGAGCCCAGTATGAGGAGCCAGAAACAAGTACTGGGACCTCATTGGTTAGAGCCTGAGGGCTAATAGCAACCAGGTTTAATCAATAAATCATCAGGCAAGTTGTGAGCACATGGCCAGGCTGGGGCAAAGTTGGAGGCTGCTCTCTAGCAAGGAGCTGAGCTGTTGCAGGGCCCCTGGATGAGGCTGGTCAGGACCAGTAATGCTCATCAGTGCTCACAGGGTCCTGACCTTGGGTTGGTTACATGAAGGGACACTAGGAAAAAGGCTGTTCACAGACAAGAGTGTATTGGCCAATTCTGGATTTCAAGGGAAAAAATTTACAGCACGTTTAATTTCTTTCATGAATCAACACCCTTTATCAATACTGGTTCAACAGGAAAAAAAATCCTAATCTGCTGCAATTCCTGTCACAGCTCTATAAACACAGCCTGAATTAAATCAAAGTACTTGTAGGTTTAAAATAGAACTCACTGTAGCTCTAAATGCTTTGCTAAGCACAAGTTGTGTTTGGTTTTGTGTTTGTCTCATGTTCACAGACAGTGACGGACAAGCCAAAACTTTTGCCAGATCTTTCCCTTTCACACGTGCTCGGCACAGCCCACAGCCAGGGTAAACTGGTGTCATTCCAACCAGGCCAATTTCCACCAGCTGAAGATTCAGACCTACAGCTGTATTTGTGTAACCTCAAGGCTGCACGAACACAGTTTTTCCATTATAAATCTCTGTGTATATGATTCATAGAGCACAGTAAGTTTAAGCTGCAGCACATTAAATTATTCCAGACAATGGGCCCAACTGTCAACCCACTAGAAAGTTAGTTAAATCTGTGACGTGACAAATAGCTTTGTATTAATATCAGAGCAGCATTTCCAACACACTCATGCTGAATGTTCCTTCTAAATGCCAGAGTAAGAGATTAGAGGTTTTTTTCCCTGATAGGTATCAAGCCACAGCAATGCAAAAAGTAAGGCATGTGATTCAAATCATGCTTAGCAGAGAAGCAATAATTTCATTCTTAAAGGTGGGAGAAAATTACAGATGCTGAACACATAAATGTGACTAATCATACCTGGGTGTATTTTATGTATCCATGTGTTTGCTTTGCTTTTCTGAAATACTGTGCCTTTCCACCATATTCAATGACATCAAACACTCAGGCATTCCTGGAAAGGATTTTCTGCTCCTAAAAACGGAAACAACCTTTCCTGGGCATAGATTCTGAGAACTGCTGACTGTCTCAGTGCAAATCAATGAATTGCCTGGATTATCAATATAATACTAAAGAGATAAATAGGCAATTGCTACGTAAATGGAAGAAACAGGGGAAATTATTAAAAGATCAGAACATCTCCTCAGATTAGGGATCTTACTCACACTTTTCAGAATGTGTGAGATGCAATTTCATTCAGCTGAAAACACTGTATGAGTTTGGTGACTTTACTGTCACCCTCGTTCTGTTCCTGGCTTAATGAATGATATTCTGTAACTCCAAATAGCTGCTGCTAAAAACAAATCAGCCAGACTGATATTCACAATTTTGTATAAGAAACTGGGTATTTTGCTTACCAAAACCACCTGTCTGTGACACAGAGACAGAGACACACTTGGGTTTGAATGCCTAGATGTCTACCCAATGGCTGCATGTGGAGATTCAGAAGCTGCTCATTTTAAACACTTAAAACTGGACAGCATGTGTCTACCTCCCAGAGAAGCTATGGGGTCTCCTTCTCTGGAGACATTCAGACCCCACCTGGACATGTTCCTGTGTGACCTGATCTAGGTGTTTCTGCTCTGGCAGGGGAATTAGACTAGATGATCTCTTGAGGTCCCTTCTGATCCCTGACATTCTGTAATTCTGTGTGATACAGCTGAGGATTAACTATGGGTTTAAACTTGCAACACTTATTTTCATGAAGCTTTGTGGTCAAAACTGGCATCTCCACACAGATGAAAAGCAAAGGACATCAGCTTTCTGATAGATTTTGGAGCATCCAGCATTCTCTATTACTATGTTCCAAATATTTCCCCATCACATGAATCAATCAGTTCATCGTCTTCTTGGCAAACCTGGCAAGCTGAGAGAGCTTGTCAAGAGGCAATGACCTGCCATAGGAACATCTCTCACTATACCAGGTGGCTCAATGCCTCATCCAGCCTGGCCTTAAACACCTCCAGAGAGGGGGCATCCACAACCTCTCTGGGCAACATCACATAGCTTCATCTGAAGGATGCTTCACAATAACTCTGCGAACCTCATGCACAGTTTAATTGCATTATTTCCTGACAGCTAGGCTCTTATCAACTAGCATTCTCAAGGATCAAAGCAATAAATTAAAAAAGCTGCTTTCTTTTCTTTTTTCTATGTGTGCAGGCCTCTTTCTTGTCTTTTTTCTAGATGTGTGGGCTTCATTGCCCTTTAGAGCATTTGAGTCTTCTTGTCTTCATTAGTTAAAGCAGAACACTGTGGTTATAATATGCTATATTCATCCTTAAAACTGAGGTTCAGGTCTGTATTAAGATGCCAAAACTCTTCCTCTTGCCCATGGTGACGAGGGGAGCATTCCTCTGCTTCCCAGCGGCGCCAAATTGGAGCAGCTAAACCAGCCTCGCAATGCTCTCTATCAAAATTGGCAAGTGCAAGAAAAAGGAAATTTGTGCAAATGCAAAAATATTCCATCGGAACATACTGCCTTCAATTATTTTTGGACCCATTCTAATGCTCATGGAGGAAGCAAGAGGAATAGTAACTGTGTATCCAGTGTCGGCAGCAGGAAACTACAAATAGCACAGCACACCATGTTCCAGGTTCTGCAGTGGCAGCTTCAGAGCTGTTTCCTTACAGTCAGGGGAGGACAGGCTGGGAGCTGAGTGCTGCCAGAGGCTGGAAACATAAAGCAGGAACTACGCCATCACTTGGGTAATGTTCTGCCCTCTTGTACTAAAAGGTCACGAGGGTGTTGGATGATCCTGTGCAAAGTGGAGAGAAAGCAGCCCCAGACTGCTGTAACTGTGCTATAGGGTGCACTTAGCATGAAGGAAATGAGCAAGTCTTCCTCATCCCTAGCTGCACCACTGGAATGAGGAACTGTTATTGTTTTTACATTCCCACTAAAAAGATTGTGTTCAATTCCGAGTGCTATGAAGGCAACATATTTCTCTTCCTTGAAAAAAAAAAAAACCAGCAGATTTTGCAGCATGAATTGATAAAGATGGAAAGCACTGAGGTATCTATTTTAACATATCATCAGATCAGGACTCCCACTGCAGGATGGGCTTCCTGAGTGACAGGCAGCAAGGCAGTTAACCCCTGTGGTTTTTAATTACCAATTTTGAGCTATGAACTTTGCATCCTTTGTACTTGCATTTCGTTGCTCCAGAACCAATACAGCTCAACAGCAATCAGCCTCTGGCAGATGGTTGCCAGCCCTGATGGACAGCTGTCCACATATGAAAAATCAGCACCAAAAATGCCTCCAGAAGATTCTTACATGCTTTGCTTGTAGAATCTGAGCTTCAGTCATGGAATTGTTATGGGAGGAAGTTTGCACTCAAAGCTGTCAAATCAGACACAGATTCACTGCAGCAGAAACAGAAATGTCAGGCTTCAAAAGGAATCCTGTCCCCTCCTCCACAGGGAAAGAAATGATGGTTTCACCAAGGGCAGGTGACATTCAGCACTAAAATAACATCTACCAAGAAGAGGATTTCTCATATGTATTTATCCAGTTCCCCGTACTGCTCTGCTCAGCAGGCAAGGCGATCCCACACTTCCTCAAACCAGATGGCAAAACTGGGTTTGTAGCTGCTTTCACTTGTAGGAACAGCACAAAGCAGTTGGTGTGTACTTGTGAATTTGTCCTGTTGTTACTAGATTTGTCTCCAGACTTTCTCCTGGTGGATAGAAAGCCATAAAAGCCATTGGTATGAGAAGAACCCCCCATGGCCTTGACTGCTAAGTAAGAAAGTAGCAGGATACAAGCTTGACACTGTGAAAAAGCCGCAGGTTCCTTTGGAGCATCACTAATAATTAAGACGTTTTGATTTTACAATCCAATTAGCAGAAATGAGCCCTGTTTGTACTTAGAGGAAAGCTGAAAACTTCTATAATGATCTCCTAGTCTTGCAAAAATCTTTTTTTCCCTACAGATACCAAGAACAGGATCTTATTAAGTGTGACCAGCAGTGGTCAAAGTAATGAACAGCTCCCACAGAGCCCCCTGTGATTACTTCCTGCTCTGGTAACTCTTCACTTTTGATTGGAGGCAACAAATTGTGGATACCATTAGCAACCTGTCAGAAGTCTCCTCCATATTAAACAGGAGCAGATGTCAGCCAGCTACACCTTTAATTCAAAGCTACAGCCTGCAAAGATTGGAAGTCCCAGCATACAGGTTCCTGCAGGATTCATCTTCCCCTTGAACATAAAGGCTTTTGCAAGTAATTTATCCTTATAGATGCCAAAGAGGATTTCCTCCACAGTTCCACAATAGTTCTTCTGTGTCCATGACTAGGTGAGGGGGATTGTAGGTTTGATGCAGTTTAGCTGCCATGCTCAGAGCTTTCCAAAGTGGAATGTGTTGATCCTACTCTGAAATCTCTTTATCTCAACATCTATGCTCACAGCATCTCAGGGAACTGCCAACACACTCTCTGTGCACATCCACCCTTTGCTGTAACATTTTTTTCTGCTTCTAGGAGACTTCAATCTTTTGTTTGTTCAAAAAAGATAGTCTGAGTCCAGGTAAACTCTGGGGAATTTGGGGAATCCATGTGCCTAAGTCCTGTTTTGCTGTTACTGAGCTTCAAAAAATAAATCACACATTACGCATGCAGAACATATACTGTTTGTTCAGCTGCATCAGTGGCTTATCTACAACAGAAAGCACCTATGTGCATCAAGACAAAGCAAGAAGAGTACTCAACAGCAAGAATTTGATGATTTTAAATCCAAAACACCTCAAACGTGACAGAAAACACACTAGAAAACTAATGAAGAAACTGTCACTACAATAGAGTTACTGCTACATGCTTTTAATTCTCACCTGTCTTACTAGTGCCACCTTTGTTCTAAGATATGTGAAGTAATTAAATAAAAGAGATTAGAGGTGGCAGAGGTTCATTTGAGGAAACAGATGGATTTTTAAGAGTTAGTATCTTAACAGAGAAAAGTTTCTCCCTTTGTTATGAATTTCCTGTGTTGGATTGATGCTATTAGAAAGGCTTTACACAAAACAACTTACGTGAAGCAGACTATTCCCAGAACTATCTTAAAGCAGCCTAAGTCATGTATGGAAACATAGCTGTGTTCAGGAGGACTGTTTTCATACTCTTCCATCTCCAAGAGCATTTTCCAACTTCTTTGTTGGGAACAGACAACACCCCAGCTAGATTCCGTATCTTACTGTGCCAGGTGCCATACTAACATGCACTGAACTACTGTTTATGCACTTCAGTCTCACTGTAAGCCTTCTTGCTGTATACCATCTATAGAAATACTTCCTGACACTTTAAGATCTGCTATTGTAAGATGGTGCCTGCCAGTTCAACAATTTAGGGACCTGTCTTCATCCAGTTTCTGCATTTGGCCTTGTATTAGAAATTCTGTCGGAGCAAACACTTCATTTTGAACATGGGGTTTGTCCTCTCTGTCATTTTAGTTTAAGAGTGGGCTTAAGAACACAGAGTGGCACAGGATGACGATTTCTAATCACATTGCAGCTTATTTAGACTGACAGCTGACTTTTCTTCTCAGCACTGGCATCCCAAGGCTGATTTTATTAATGGGGAAGAACAGTTGTCTGCTGAGAATCTCTACACTAGAAAAGGCACCATATGTCAAGGGAAACTTCATATTATAAAAGAAAGCATCTTTTACTGGGAATATGAGAGTGTAGATGCCAGAAATGGAAACAGGGTTTCATGAGAGAACAGATATTACGTGCTGTCTCTGTGCAAGAGTCCTTATGCATGAGAAAAGACATAGGAAAAGATGCTAAAGCAACTTAGAGTACTTTGGCTAAATGTTGCTGTTGAGCAATTTCTACTCTGGATCTGTAAATGTAGAAATCTTTGTATTTCTTCTGTAGCTTAAAAATAACAAGCAATTGTGTGAGGAACATCATCAAAGCTTGTTTCTCTTACATAAGGACTACTGTGAGCCCTGGCAAATCAGGCTGCCCATAGTGTAGTAAACAAGTACTAACAGAACTGGGACACTTGGGCTGGGGAAGAAGGGGGCACTGGTACAAACAGCTGAAAATGAAGTCCCATTTCCATAAGTGGGTGGAAAAATTGCTAAAACTGCCATTTGTAAGGCTAGAGCCAGAGGCAGTAGCTAGATGTGGTAGATGCACAGCCTCTGGCTGTAGGGCTCTAACAACACTGGTTCATGAATACCTGTCAGTGGGAAATCTTAAAGAGATACTGATTCTTTCACTAATTTTAACAGAAAGTGAGATCCACTTTGCTTTACAGGACCAGGCTCCTATCTTTTTAGCAATCAGCTCAGGGCTTGCAGCTAAAACTATGAAACTGAGATGTTTCATCTAATAAAGAAGAAGCTGCTTTTGGCTGAGACGGCAAGTTACCAGTAAAAAACTGAGCCCTTGTGATCTCTTGATAACGTTTTTTCTGGGACCAAGGGTAAAGGATTTAGTTTAAACTTTTCATCACTCTTCCTATAAAGAGATCTGCCTTACGAAGACAGGCTGAAAGAGCTGGGGGTGTTCAGCTTGGTGAAGAGAAGGCTTCAGGGGGAGACCTCACAGTAGCTTATCAATAACGGAAGGGGGCCTACAGAAAGGCTGGGGTAGGACTTTTTAATAGGATATGTGATGGAAGGACTAGAAATAATGGATGTAAATTGGAAGAGGGGAGATTCAGGCTAGATATAAGAAAGAAATTCTTTATGGTGAGGGTAGTGAAACACTGGAAGTGGTTGCCCAGAGAGGTTGTGGATGCCCCTTCTCTGGAGGTGTTTAAGGCCAGGCTGGATGAGGCACTGAGCAGCTTATCTAGCGGGAGGTTTCCCTTCCTGTGGCAGGGGGGTTGGAACTAGATGATCTTTAAGGTCCCTTCCAACTCAAACTATTCTATGATTCTAAATACATACATTTTACAGATCCCAGCTGAGTGTCCTTCCCACTCAGTACCTGTACTTCAAGGTCTGTGCCCTTCTTTGTCTGCACAGGCATTTGGGATGGGCTAAGGACAAAATGAGCTTCACTTGGACCCTCAGTCAATGTCTCTGCAGAAGACACTAAACTTATTGACTCCTTTCATTGTGAAAGCCTTATGGAGCTTACCTCAGGTCTAACAACACCCACTGGCTTCAAAATCTCCAGGAAAGCTCCTTACAGTGATGCTCCCTTACTGTGCTGTTGTAATATCCATGGTGTAAGTACTCAGATGAAAAATCCAGGGCATGCTGAGTTCTGTAAGCCAATGTGGTGTTCCTGTAACTTAAATGAAATCTAAATCCTACATAAAAATCCATGTCTAATCCAGGCTTATTATGCCTGTATGATTACTACTGTTAACTGCTAAATACTATTCATTCAGTAACAAATCCTTTTGCAGTGAAACAGCACAGGGGGCACATATACTTCTCCTTGGTGCAAGACAAGAAGGACATGCTCTTGTTACTAATCCTGATTCTGGTTCTTTAACCTCTTAACAAGCATCCTGCCTCCTCCCCAGTTGCAATTAACCACTTTCCTGGAACTCGCTGCCTTTGTATTCATTTCCCACCATCAGCTTCTCAGTACTTTCCCCACTGGTTTCCCAGTTTCATCCCTAGGACACAGATCCCTTACAGTAATTTCTAAGCCAACATTTCATGCAAAAGCTTGCAGCAACTGTATAGATGGCATGTAGACCAGATCAAAGAAAGCTAGCTCTTCCAGCACTTACTGGAATGAGGGAGGGGAGATGGTCCTTCCCTAAGTGGATTTTCTCTCACTCAAAGGAGTCTATCCCAGGTGTGATGCCTCTTGGCATTGTACAGATCCTTAAGGGTTAATATGAGATTTTGTAAATGGGAAAACTCTATCATCTGCTTATGTTTCACTTTCTGGGTCTTTTCACATCTCTAGAGCAAAGAAAATATAGAGGTGATGGGAAATAAATAAGGAAGTGAAGTTGTTGCTGATCTTTTTAATCTTTCTTATGCTGCTTTTCCAGAAAGTCAGCTAATGCCCATTTCTAGGAAATGCTTCCCCACACAGCATCACTTGACTCAAGTAGCAGCTACAATTGCTCTACTTAATGGACTGTAATAAAATAAACTGCCTCCTATTAGCAAGAAGGATCATATCATCAGATTTGTAATGCATTTTATTACAGAACATACAGCATCTGAATTTTTAAGTGAAGTATGAGGGGAAGTAATGTATGGAAGGGTTACAGCAGATATGTATCACACAATCACAAATACATTGATAGCTTCCCTTCCCTCTAAGAGCACAGTGTCAGTGTTTCTCTCTTAAAATCATCTTTTTTTTCCCCCCCTAAACCACAGGGTAAGCTCCCACATTTTACATTCTATTATTCAAAGTTATATCAAAGTGCTTCCTTCTGATAAAGATTCAGCTTTGGCAGGCATTAATGCTCTAGTAATGCTTTGAGCATGGTTCAAAAACTCAAGATTCTGTACTTCTAGGATAATCTCTCCCATTGACTTTGCTGTAGAGCTAAAGCGTCTTTGTATTTTTCTGGGCTGTTAAGTCTAGTGGGGTTATGTTACACTCTAAACCAGGAATTCCTAAATTTCATCTGGCACTTCAGAACTAGCCTCAATAGGTATACTGTGCTTCTGCTGAAAATCAGTAGGAGTCTTCCCAATATTTGCATTGGGAATGGGAATAGGACACTGGAGAGGAGTCTAGTACAGCTGGTGTGTCTCTGATTTTCCTCCTTCACAAGCCAAATGCCTAATTATTTATCTCACTAAATGGAGGCTGTGTCTAATAGCACTTACCCAGTAGAATAATGCATCAGTTCCCCTATTTAGGGAAACCAGACCAAGGAAAAGGCCTAAGGCAAGGGCTGTGTATGAGAGGGGAGGGATCAGTGTGTGCTCCTTGGTGCCACAGTCTCACTGCCCTCCTCTGCACAGGGAGTGGGATGCAGGAGAATTGCTTCAATCATTATTCTACTCTATTCCCTTTCAACCCTTTTGTGTAACCCCCACCCAAAACTTGTCTTCTATCATGTGAATTTTGCATTGTTATCATAATCTGATCACTCTTGCACTCAATGAAATCTTTCTGCCATTCCAGACTGGCCACTATACCTGGGAAATGGAAGAAAGAGCTGGTGTGGGGTAGGAGCTGCAGGCTGTGCCCTCTGTAGCCACCCACAGAGCAGCCCCCAGCAGCTGGCACAGCTTCCCACAGCCTGCTCTGCTGGGAAAATCACAGAGCTGTGCTTTTCAAAAAGAAGGTTTAGTACAGCTGAGGCAGCTGGTTTGGGCTGCAAGCCCTGCTCCTTGAAGATGAGATGTGGCCTGTGGTTTGCCCCCAGATTTTCTACAGAGCTGGCCCCATCCACATAAAATGTTTCTCCCACTGAAAACTTCCACTGGCCTTTTCTAACTACCACTGTCATCTTTTGGAGTTTTCCTTTGTGTAGAAAAGGAAGAAGACATGGAGGTGAGGACAGAAAGAACAGGCAAAGCCTCCTCTTGAAGGCTGATCTTACAGCAGCCTGCCCTTTCTTTGCTCTGGTGCTACAAGTTCACAGTAGAGATCCTTGGTTAGTCCAGCTGATGACTATTTTGTATATATTTAATGTGGACAATGCTGACTAAATCATGATGGCTGTTTTTCATTCACACACATGCCAGGGTAGTAAAACTGATATGGAACAAACTCAGAATGATGGGGAAATTCCTACAAAAAGTCAAGTTGGGTGCCAGTTGCAAATGACTTCCAGAAGAGCTGGAAAGTACAGAGTGCAAGGATAGGTTTTGCCTTTTTTGATATTTATTCAAGTGCAAAACATGTGGACTCTTGCTTGAATTCCTCTCCCTGTCCATATTTCAAGCAACCAATTAACATTTCTCAGATAGTTATAATAGTTGGATCTCTGCTGATTGTGGAGTATGTTTTTAACAATATCCAATTACTCTGGACCAAATTTTTTCATGTTATTGATGGTTTAAAACATTTTCTCTGTTATCCATTAAAAACATGGTGAAGCCTCAATCCCAGACACAAAATTATACATTTATGTAAAGATGTACATAAATATTATTGGTGAAGGATGAATTTGTTGAGAAGTGAGGGTCATGGCTACACCAGCAGCTGAAATGTGTTCTTTATCAGCAGATCATTACAGCCAGCATTGCACAGCATGGGAGCTTCCTTATCCCCCTCTGCCAAAGCTCCCCACACAGATGACCTGCCTGCTGACTTGAGCTTCAAGGAACTTCTCCATCTGGGGATTCAATCTCACTGCACTGCCTGTGCCTGCGTGAGAGCTGAACTTTTCCTTTCCCTCAGCTCCAGCATGGAAAAATAAAACCTGAAAGGGCTGACTTGGGAGACAAAGTTCCTCCACAGACAGCTCTGCTAACACCACTGCTGTGAGTGGGAGAAGCCCAGGGTGTGACAGCCATCCCTCTCTTCTATTTTGCCAATAATGTGAGTTGTTCAGCACACAATTAAACAGACCTTCTGTAAATTGTAATACCTGTAGTTTTCATAATCTGTGTGTCCAGTGAGTGTCATCTGCAAATATCCCAACTGAGGGGATCTCTAGGTGGGAAGCAAGTGAACAGATTTGCTTTGAACATCTGAGGTATTTCAATAACAAGTTCAACAATTAACCTACCTTAAAACACTGGGTTTTTACATTTTGTGTCCCCCTTTTTCCTTTTACTTTTTTTTTCTATCCTACCTTTAATAATTTTTCAGGCAATGAGGCCATCTGAAAGTTTTTAAATCAGAGATGGCCAGAACATGGAAAGTCCTTGTCTGTTTTCTCCTTATTAGAACAGATTTCCTAAAATATCACCCAATGAGTGTACAAAGATATTTTAAAAGGCCCTAAAACCTTATTTATACCCAGAATTTTATGTTGGAGTTTGAGCTTTCACAGGGTATTAGAGTTGTCATTTGATTAGCACTAAATGACATATCCAGGTTATATGGAAAGAGTTGTGCCTCTCCCCAGGAGATGAAGACCATCCTGGCTCTCCTACCATACCTAATTGTAGAGGGCAGAGTTCAACTGAGCAAATGGAGGTACCAGGAAACCTTAAAATTCAATATACAGACATGCAGTGGTGGCTATTTATACAGTGGAGACAGCACTCAGCCTGGATTTAGCTCTGAACATTTTATGAGCCAAGTACTTTCCAGTCTGAGATGGTCAGACTACATCAAAGAGATCTGCAGAAGGCAGCTAAGGAGAATAAGCACATCAATATTTTACATCAGACTACACATGTGAAATGTGTGAAGTAAAAGGGTCTGCAAACTCCTCTGGAAGAATTTTAGGGACTCACAAACTGAAAAGATTAAAAGCACTGATTTGAGAGTATAAAACAACAAAATATTTTCTATTCTTTGGGAAATGTAGTAGTCAAGGAAGGGCAAGAAGAGGTACTCAGAGAAGCCAAAGCAAGACTGTGTGTCTAGTTAGTGGGAGGTAGATGTATAATAGATAAAGATCAAAATGCCAGTTCTGTCAACCAGGAATTGCTTGAGACAGGAAGGAAAAAGGCAGGAACCATGTTCTCACTGCTTCGTCCTTCACCTCAAAAGCTGCATTGATTTGCTGACTTGTTTAAGCTTTACACCTCACAACCTCAAAATAACACATGCAAAGAAGCCAGCTGTTACAATGCACAGATTTGCATCACACCATTCTTTTATGCTGGTTCAGGAGACAGAAAGGAAAAATATATTGAAGACTTCTTTCAACACAATGGAATGGAGCTTGGCAACAAGAACATCTCAGATACTAACTTACTGACTTGATCTAAAAGCCCTTCAGCTTATAACATTAATAACAATAATCTACTAATAATATTAGCAAATAACATTTAGAAATAAAAAAGAATAAATTTAATTAAGCAGTGGTCACCTAAATAATACCAGAGAAGCTGAAAATCCCAACTGAAGTACTGACTGAAATACAGTCACCACTGAGAATAACATCAGTGAGTCATCTCCATATAGCATGTGACATGCAACACAAACAGAGAAGAAGAAGTTGAAGCATTTGATGAAAAACTTTGCTCTTATGCATTCTTAAATAATGCTGCAGTGACTCTCATTTTAGAAGGACTTATTTGAATTCAAGGTTTTCCCAACAGGAGGATTGATTATACAATGATGGAGTCTTTTCAGTCCACATCCCTTAGAGGTACTTAGTCCAAGCATTGAAAATCAATGTCTTGCATCTCACTCTGCACCAGTGATGATTATATTTGTTTCAGCAATGTGTTTCTCCCTGATGTTCTAAAAGTAATATTAATTTTCATCTGATTAAAAAAAAATTGTCTTATACCCTTGCAGATGAGGTCTGCATTTCTTTTGCTGTTCCTCTAGGGTCCAGGCAGACACATTAGTGAAACAGCTGGATCATACATTAAGTGGAGAAGATCCAGAGATTGGTGCTTTTGATGGATACACAGACTAGATAAACAGGAGTCCAAGAGCTCAGTACCTTCCACTGAGAATACCCTACTTCTGTGGCCTAGAATTTCAAATGTGCAGCAAAGACTTCTCACAAAACCACCTAACAAGATGTCAAGCATTGCTGCATTCAGAAAATGAGACTGCCAAGACACTAGCACAACACAGTTCTCTGAAATAAATTCATCAAAATCAGCACCTGCCTATGCTTCCAGGGGCAAAAAGCAGACAAATATTAGCAGTAGTAAGAAGCCTGCTTTGTTATGGATGACTGAAATGTGTAGGAGGTGTTGTGTATGATACCTGGTTAGGGAACTCAGGATGAAGGAGTTGGGGTTGTTCAGCCTGGAGAAGAGAAGGCTCAGTGGGGACTATATAGCAACTTATCAGTACCTGAAGGGGGATACAGAAAGCCTGGGGCAGGACCTTTTAATAGGGTACTGGATGGCAGCACTAGGAGTAATGGATGCAAATTGGAAGAGGGAAGATTCAGGCTGGATATAAGAAAGAAATTCCTTACGGTGAGGGCAGTGAGACACTGGAACAGGTTGCCCAGAGAGGTTGTGGATGCCCCTATCCAGCCAGGCTGGATGAGGCACTGAGAAACCTGGTGTAGTGTGAGATGTCCCTGCCCATGGCAGGAGGGTTGGAACTAGATGATCTTTTAGGTCTGTTCCAACTCAAACCATTCTATGATTCTATGATTCTAGTCATTCTTTTTAGCAAAACTGACAAGTTGCTATGCTCTGCTTGCTGGGAGATTCCCAGCAAGCAAAGGTTCCCCCTGAAGAAGTGAGGAAAGGGGATGTACTGCACACCTGTGGAAGCACAGCTTCCTAAAACCACCTTACCTAGCTGGACTGTGCTGCGTTAAATACTTCTGTACACTGTAACTTCATTCTGAGACACCTTCTGTGCTTTCCAGGTCGATACACTACATTACAGACATCTAAAGTGTATGAAGTTGAAATGCAATCTCCATGAATAACTTAATGTTAAATATTTCTCAAATAAGGTCTTGTGCTGGTGAGCAGGAATCTTGGCCACTGACTGTGTCAGGTATGAATTCAGATGCTGTCCTTATGTGCTATTTAATGCAAACCAGCCACACTGAGTTTTGGATACTGCTGTCTTTTAAAAATACTTTCACATGGTCTGTTTATGTGTTCAACCTAAACACAGCCTCAGATCTAACACTGTGGGGAGTAAGTGGCTGTGTCCTTTGTACAAAGCCATTGCTAAAGATTTTACCAGTTGCAAATCCTGTTGTGATTTCTTAGGAAAGGGAAATTGAAAACATTGTTTGAGATAGAAATTTAGAGGATTTAAACTATGAATTTCCCATAAATTCACAAGAAGTGCAAACAATAATCATATTGAATCAAACCATAAAATCATTCTCCCTTAGGTGCTGTGACAGGTTGATAAATAAATTTATAAGCTAAGTAAAAAAAACTTAAAAAAAAAAAAAAGCCTGATTATTACAGTAATGTCTACCAAATGTACCCATTGTGACACAAAAAAGCACATTAACTTTCATCAAAAGTGACACAGACAAGTTATTTTTGGATATCATTATGGCTGCTACATCCAACAATTCAGTTCAGTGAATTTGGTTCACGTGTCATATAAAATACATCTGCTGGAAATACAATTTACACCTGTGATGAATATCTCACATTGCTAATTGTGGGAAAAATGGTCACAGTGCCCTTGCAAGAAAGTTGTGGTTAAACAATGAAAGAAAGAGATTATCCCTTACCTTCTCAGCATCTTGCTCAAAAAGCCGGAGCTGAAAGCACTGGTCCAATTTCAACTTGCGGACATGCCACATCTGATGCAAGTGTTGCCGGGTAGAATGCAGTTTATCTAAAAGGCTGGTGATCTTTGGCACAAGACTTTGAAAATCTGCACTTCCAGGAATGCAGTTCCTTCCAGAAAAACCATCACTGCACCTTATGCATTGTAGTAGCCTCTGACCCTCCCGATCCAGTTCTTCCACAGGAGCTTTAATCACTTTTTTCTTAAGTTGCGTGTGCTCATCAATCAGCCTTCTTGAGCCCTCAACATCAACTGGGAACTCCTTCCTAGCCAACATTTCCTGGAGATCCTCCAGCCTTGATAATAAATGGATGGCACTGTTGAAAAACTCTTCCAGGGAGACACGCAACTCTATCCATTCATCATGGTTGTAATCCAAAGATCCTTCAAACTCATCCGTTAGTTGAGAGGGATCTACAAGTTTTGCCAGGCCTTCAACAGATACCATACTTGTCTAAGGAAGGGAAAATGACAGCATTTGTATCAGTGACTGTCTAAACAGAAATAGTGCATAATCCATAAATAGCATGAAAGGATTATTTTCCTCATCAATACATAATTGAAGGAACATTGTAAAAGATGTCAAAGGCGATATTTGATTTTGATGAATTAAATGAACTGAAAACTTTTCTATCAATGCCTCTGATTTCTTTGTTTATCAAAATTATATTTACATGGTATTTAGTGGAACAATAGCAATCTTTTTCAGCCAGCTTATTAAAGCCATGTAATAAGTATGCTTCTGCCATTGATTACATTAACACAGTTGGATACTGAAGATTCTCAGTAGATTTATTGTGTATCTGGACAGAACTGTTCCCAAAACAGGTATAAGATATCATAGGGATTCTGCTACTCAGGCCAGTGGCTGCACAACAGCAAAATTTCTGGGCTGATGAACTAAACCAGGTATTGTCACCTGCTAAAACATTGAGCATGCTGGTTTTTTATTTCCAGATTATTCCAGCTGGCTTTTGCCACAGGCAGATCTCTTTCTTGTTAGTAATTCCAAATGTAATTAAGCCAAAATTAATCTAAAAGTGAAATGCCATTGGAGTATTAACAATTAGAATTTATTGCTAATAGAAAGTGCTGCTCATGAATCACACACAATCCATGACAGTTCTAATTCATTCAGACTCAGTAATGTGTGACAGAGAAAAGCACTGGAAAGCAGATTAAAATTTAAGGATACAACAAAGGATAGCTGTTACCATTTATTTTAGATTTTTTTTTTCTCAAATATAAGCATAAGGTTCCATAGTAGAGATATTCAGTGCTGTCATGTTAAAACTCGAGTTGTCAGCCCTTAAAGGTTTGCAATGTTCCTCTGATTGCACTTGTATCCCCTAAAGATCATGGCTCTAAAGAGTGTCAGAGTTTGTGCTTGAGGAGTGGAGGCACCAAATAATCACAGCAATCTCCTATAAGTAATCTACAAAGAAAAGATACCTCAAGTCCTGTCCAGCTTCAGAGGGATTTCAGATTTCTTAACCTCTTGACCTGGACACAGACCTCCTGAAGATAATTCAATTTAGAGTTTAACTGCCAGGGAGGAAAAGATTTCTCCTCATGGCTAATACCTGGGCATTTCCCTTACGCTGTGTCAAGCTATTGCAAGAACTGCTTTTATCACAAATGTCATTTGACATGATGAGATAGCAGAAAGCCTTCTCATTTCACAAATTCTGCAGCAAATTTCTTTATTCAAATTTCTTTCTGTAAGGAGCTATTGAAATTCTCTTGAAAGCAACCTTAGTTAGGCAGGTAAGTTGTAAGATAAAGTAAATGTCTCTCAGGCATCACTCATTTTTTTATCACTTCAAAAAGCACTGCCCACTAAGCCCTTTCCTCAAGAGACAGAAAATAATCTTGAAGACACCTCTGAATTAATGCTAACTAAGCTGCCTGGTCCATCCTTCAAAGTGACAGGAATCTTTGGAGTCCACATACATCAACCAACCCCCTTTTATTTCTCTTTTCTTTGTGTGATCTTCTACAGAAATCTTCCACTCTCTGCCCGGTGACACAGAGTCACACAACACAAGATCCAGATCATTAGCCTCACTGCCCTGGCACATGCATAATACTCCTATTAAGCTCAAAAAGCAGAATCTGAGAATAAGAACACCTTTATATCTTAAATACATACTTAAATATAGACTTCCACTGCAGTCAGCATTAAGAAATATAGTCAGGTTCTCTTTTGAGATTGAGAGATGCAAAATCTGAGTTTCTCTCTGAAATTAATGGATTGGTAAATGGCCTATAACAGAATTCTTTCTCAGAAAAGTTAAAAAAAACCAAACCAACATATGACAAACTCATGGCTGGACATAACCAATGTCTGAGCATTCATGCATCTTGTCATTAATATGAGTTGCTACAAATCAGTTACCCCTGATTAGTAAATCTCAATTAAATTAGAGCAGTGACAATATATAGATGAACTTCGTGTAAATGTATTTTATAAAAAAACCCACTACCAGGGGTTAGGTAGAGGTTACCTAAAAAACCCATACACTAATAGCATCTAGAGAACTTTAGTATATACACTGATTTGATGGTGTGGGTTTTTTTCTGAGAGAAATAAAGGAAAGCCTGAATGCAACACCACCAAAATTAAATACCACAACAAATCCTCACCAAAGTGAAATATCTGTGTGAACCTCTGAGATGAAACATGCATTTCATTTCACTAGTGTGCTTGGAAGGCAACTTGATGCCAGAGCATCAGCCTACTCCTGCAAATAGTCCTCAGATATCTTTTTCTCTCGAACACAGAGCTCAGAAATTTTCCATCCAGAACAGAGTTGAGATGAGAGATAATGCTTTACCATGCACCCCTCATGTGGTTCTCACCTCAAAGATGAACTTGGAACTGCCGAAGTTTGTTTTCTGCTTCTGCCAGAAATTATCAGGTTTTATGATCAGGGCAACATGAATCTCAGCAGGAAAGGCTTCTTGGAGGGTCTTGAGGAGAGGTTTGATCAAATCCCACTTGGAGCCCCTCATATCGATAATAACAGTGAATCCTCGTTTACAAACATCTTCGCTGTTGGAATAAGTGTATCAAGATCATTAATATTGTGGACAGTCACACTGAGACTTAAATTTTGTTGTTAGCACTTGGTGCATCAGTGCAAAGCAATATATCCTTCAAAATAAAAGGAAAAAAATAGAACAACATGAAGGCTATATGAGTTTTGCCATAGTTGATTCTACATGAATACTCAAGTATATACATTACAGTTTAACTTCTCAAATACAAGTAATTGAATTGAAGTTTTCACTGAAAACTTTTCACATAATTGAAAACAAAATCAAAGATCTCTTAAAAGTGCCTGGCAATCATTCTCTGAAAGGAAGGGCCTTGTGACTCAGCACATGCACTGTTCAGATCTGGGCCATTATCCCTCCTGATTGAACTTCCAAAAGTGACAGGATTTTTTTAAATCTGCAGACATACTTTTCTGACAGGCTGTGCTTCTGCCCTCTACCTTCACTATAGTGTGAAATTCCCCATCCCCAGTAATTTTACAGGGATGGCAATAATTAAAATTCATTGATGATGCACTAAAAATGCTGATCTTATATATTTTTTTTAAGGTAGAGTGGAGGTTACTGAAGGCAAAGATGTTAGAAGAAGGAGAGTATGGAAAGAATGCAGAACAACTGAGAAACAAGCAAAACATAACAGATCATGACCATATTTTCTATAACCAACATGAAAGTGAGATAAGAGCCAGAAATCCTCTTTATACATTAATATAGTCCCTTGGCCTTTTGCAAACTGTCCATCAGTATAAATAGGATCAATAGTGTATACATAAATGCACATGTAAGATAGTTTAAAATAGTAAGTATATTTATTATAGTTAATTGTAAGACTCTCACTGCACAGCACAGGATGATTTTCACTGTCTCACTCTAAGTCCTTAAAGCACTCTCTGCTAATGAGAACCATGTCCTAAAAACAACCCTGTAAAGCTTACAAGTAGGTTTCTGAGCTGGAACAAGGACAAGGGTATCTGCAATAGGAGGCACACTGGATAAACATATGTAGCTTAAAAATAAAAGTTCTTGGTGGCCTTTCCAGTATCTAGGAATATTTGTGCACAGATGGACCACCCCATGAAAAAGGAATTTTGCCATGTTAAGAGAGTTTGCTGACTCAACTTAGTGCCAGGAAGGAGCAGACAAAGCCAACAAGCTTGGTCCTCTGCTTAACATTATTGGCACATCCAGAGCACACTGAAAACAACAGTCAATGCAAAGAAAAACAGGAGACAAGCCACTGTCTCAAACATAGATATTTTATTCTCCTTTTGCCTACATCTGAAAGGTCAGACATCTGATCCTTCTACAACTAATGCCAAAAAATGGCTGTAAAAGAAGCTTTGTTGGTGGTGCTACCGCCTCTTGCCCCTTGGAATGAGAGTTGAGACAAAGAATAAAATCAGAAAAGGGTGAATAGAAGGGGGTTTGTGTTTTAGGTTTTTTTTTCTGATTGCAAAGGTTTATTGAGTCTTCAGTAACTTCTGCCAAGTCACCAATTCCTGCTACACTGAACTGACTTTTCCAAGGATTGATTTCTCTTCAAACACTTGACAAAGAGATCCAGGAGCCACATGGGCATGCAGACAGCCCTAACAGCAGACACAGGAACAGGTAAGTACAATCTATTTTTTCTTGTATAAATAAAAAAATTCACACCACATACACAGTCTGCAAGTGTGCACACAGCAAGGCATAACTGATATTAACTTCATTCAGGCTCCCCTAGCTGCTGCCAATCTGACAATTTACTAGATCTGATTTAAATCAATAACTTAATTTAGTACTTACTGATGAACAGAAGAAAAACCTGATTCAGTAAGCATAACAGGAATGTCCTGAGGGACAAAAGTCTACTGTTTATGAACCTGAACTAAATTCTTAGACACAAAAACCCACAACCCTTGTAACTAGAACAAATTTTCAACAAGCTTATTACATTTTCAAATATAAAACTGATAGGATGCAGGGGTGAAGAAGAAGGAAAAGAAGAAGGATATTCATAGATTTCTTAAGTTCAAAACACATCAACAAGTAAGAACTATTTCACTAATAATACAAAACTTAATACAATGGTCATGTATAGCGGATTTCTGTACTTGAATCATAGAAAAATAGAACAGTTTTGGTTGGAAAGAACCTTTAAAAGTCATCTAGTACAATTCTTGCAATGAGCAGGGATATATTCAACTAGATCAAGTTGCTCATAGCCATGTCAAACCTGTCATTCAATGTTTCCACAGATGGGATATCTACCATCTCCCTGGATAACAGAATAACAGAATGTAAGGGACTGGAAGGGACCTCAAGAGGTCATCTAGTCCAATCCTCTGCCAAAGCAGGAACACCCAGATCAGGTCACACAGGATNGAAAGAAGAAGGATATTAATAGATTTCTTAGGTTCAAAACACATCAACAAGTAAGAACTATTTAACTAATAATACAAAACTCAATACAATGGTCATGTATAGTGGATTTCTGTACTTGAATCATAGAAAAATAGAACAGTTTTGGTTGGAAAGAACCTTTAAAAGTCATCTAGTACAATTCTTGCAATGAGCAGGGATATATTCAACCAGATCAAGTTGCTCAGAGCCATGTCAAACCTGTCATTCAATGTTTCCACAGATGGGATATCTACCATCTCCCTGGATAACAGAATAACAGAATGTAAGGGACTGGAAGGGACCTCAAGAGATCATCTAGTCCAATCCTCTGCCAAAGCAGGAACACCCAGATCAGGTCACACAGGATGGGATCCAGGCAGGGCTTGATTGTCTCCAGATAAGGAGACAATAACTTCTTCTAGAGTTTCAGCACTGTCACTGTAAAAAAATTCTTCCTTATATTCTAAATCTTCTCTCTTTCAGTTTAAAGTCATTACTCCTTGAACTATCACAACAGGCTGTGATAAAAATATTGTCCCTGTGTTTCATGTTAAGCCCCCTTCAAATACTGAAAGGCTGCAATAAAGGTCTGCCCTTAACTGGTCACAGAGACATTGAAATTCCTGTATGAAATGAAGTAAGTTGAAAGATGTATACTCCTTTTCAGACATTGTGCAGAGACTATATAAATGGATGGTATTTCTCATTTTGATAAAATGTAACTTTGTTTCAAGAACTGTGCTCACATTCTTACAGAAGTGGCTCTACTTGTGATTTTTTTCTTTAATGAGATGAATGGTTCCAACCTGTAACAAGCCCTGTGGGTCTGTAGTCTCATCTACAGAATTTGATCTCCTTGGCACAGTGGTAATTCCACAGCCCAATCTCCAACTCCTTGTACAAAATTAGCACCCCATTTCTAAAACTGCTTGTCAAAAACTATTATTTAACAGTGTTTAAAGCATTGCAAGCCAAAAATATGCCTGCTCGCTGTTTCTGCTTTCAGTTGCTCAATATTCTGTGGAGAGGTGTGCCTTTGAGACCACTTACACTATATAAGCAGGCTGCTAGATACTAATCAAATTCTCATATCTCAGAGAAAGAAGAGAGAGATAAGAAAATTATTTAGATTGGAAGTTCTTCAGGGCTCATGTGCTGTGCTGTGCTTGTTTAAGGAGCCTGCCTTGATGGAGGGCTCCAGGTACCTATGCTCATGCTACTATCTTCAGCTCTCTAGAAGGACTTCCAAAAAACTACTTTTCAGGAAACTGCAGCTGTAAATCCAAATAATTAAAAGCAATGAGAAACAGGAGTTTGCAAAAATACAACTGAGCACATATGTGAAAGTACAAAAGGATTACATAAACATGGAGACACCTCATAGGAAATACAGTTAAAAAAAAACTTAAAAGGAAAAAAATTTAAGTTGCATTACCCAAATACTTACGGCTATTGACAGGGTCCTAAAAAGCTGGCTTTGTGCAGTCACAGTGAAGTGGCCATAAACTCTGGTGAGTCAGAGCAATTTGTGATCATTTGTCATCTTTGACAGTCAGTCATTTTTCTTCACTTACCTCAACTTGTATTGAGGAAATGACTCCAGGTTCTTTCGAATAGTCTAGCCATGCTTATTAAATTTATTGTTTAAATGCAACAACTCCAACCCTCCACAGGATAGCAATTGATCAGGAAAAGCATCAGTAACAATCAACCTTCTTCTACAATGTCTGACCAAGAACTTGCCTTACTCCTGGCTCCTGAGACAATGCATCAATCCACATATATATTATGCACAAGTAATCATTTTAGGATGGCAATTAATGTTGATTGTAGTGCTTATTTTTTTTCCAGTATTGATATTTGACCAGAAACTGTAGAAAATGCTCAGATTGAGGTATTTGGACAATCCATCAGCCGTTTGGCTGTGCTCATCTGGACTAGATTTGCAACAGTGAGTATAAAAAATTGGTATTTGATGTGTCCTTTCAGTTGCTCCACTGCTTTTAAGCAAAGACAAAGACCAGCTTCAAGGTTTAATTAAAATATTTGTGAAAACAAGACTTACAACCTGTATTTCTTTAAGGAAAAAAAAAGCATAAAATTGAAACTCAGAAGCAGATGTGATAATTTTGTCAAAATAAATGCCTCTATTTTGGTTTCTGGTGTGCTTTCATAAGGTTATTTTCTCAAATTTCCTCTTTAATTCAGGCCCATTCTAAATTGTATTTTCTTTGGCAAGTGCTGGCTCGCTGGGTACCAAAGTGAGTTTAAGGACTTCATGCTTTCTGATTAATCTTTCAAATACCTATCATTGATTATGTGAATTTTTCATCCTTAGAGTTTGGCTGAAGCTTCTGGCATTTAGAAGCTTCAGCACTAGATTATCTGAAATAACATAATATCTCCACTCCCATTTTGCAGTCAGGAGTTAATGACAAAGCAGCACATTTAGCATGCCTGTTGGACCACTGAAAGCACAGGTCTGACATGTATGGCATCTCATTCAAAATATGATTTGTTAACAGTGAGAGCAAGGTCTCCTTTAAGGAGGGTCAGTGTAACCTTGTCAGGAGACACTCGCAGCATAACAAGTAGCTCTACAAGCAGCAATTTGTAAGCAGAAAATCTGCAGGAACTTAATTATTTTTGAGCTCACGATTCCTTTGACAAATGTAGCTGTAGTCAGCCAATTGATTCACAAGCTGGGGGGGGTGAAGAGGAGAGGAAAAGGAGAAAAATGAGTATGTGAAAGCCTCTGAGCACAGGCTGTTATCCCAAAGGCCTCATTTCATAGTGAAGCTAAACTAACTTCCCTGCCTAGCTTCCTAATCAAAATGTGCCAAGGATCACTTCAGTAACTTATGTGATGATATTTTTTATCTACTTCAGTTTTTTATTTATCCTGTCTGTGGTTTGTTTACTCAGCTTGAAAATGAAGCTAGATGGGGAAGTTTCTAATCAGCATCACTCACTGACTTCCATACTTTGGTTTTATATTATATGTTGAGACTTAAGATCATCTCACCAATAGAAATAGTCAAATATATTCATAATATACTTTCTAATATATTTAGAGGACCAGGTGAAGTCCTTTCTCATGGACCTGTTTGTAAAGCACTCTTGAGTTATTTATTAAAATATTTTACTGCAATTAAAACTTCTCAGTAAAATGTACCTTGCTCATCACCCTAATTACCAGGTATGTTTCTGAACTACAACATCAGTCTGATTTGTCACCCATGTTTCTTAGTGCCTGAGGCTGTTGGGTGTAAGGGGACAGTTAGTCTCCTCGAAGGTTCAAGGACACCTATGACAGTTAATCCCCCCATCTCCCTTATGTGCTGGTGATGACCATCACAGGAAGTTACATCCATGAGCACCATTACTCTGGAATAATAATTCACAGAAATTTCCCACCAGAGAACTTCAGCGGCCTAAAAGACATTAGGAAGACAAATTTTATCCTAGATTTTCCTTTTTACATGTTCTCACTTGGTTTCACAATGCTTTTTTTTTGTAATTAGAGGAGAAACAGTCATCCAGCCTCCATTTCCAATTAATCCTTTCTTTCCTACTGTGACCTAAATTTGTCTCTTCTCTTTCAGTGCTTTAAGGGAATCACTCATTCTCACTTCTCTTTTTAGAAAGAGAAAAAAAGAAATCTAAGCCAGTTTCAGGCTGGCTGGAGCCGGACATAAAGCAGTGATCTAGACAAATTTCAATGACATGTTGTAAAGAGACTTGGAGCCGGTGAGGTCTGGTCAGAAGCAAACCTCCTGTCTCTGGTTTCCAGCCACTGCTCTTAGGGGACATGAGGTGCGATTGAGAATGGCACAAGAATGCAGATGTGTGGGCTGCACAATGTCCACATTCAACCCCTGGCCCAGGCCCCATGTCAGCAGGAGGGAGCAGAAAGAAAAAAACCCAGATATTTTTGGCAAAAGCTAACTGGTGCCAGAACGGGTGCTCCTGCTATTCTCAAGCAACTAACCTATTTTAGGATCTAATTTAACTCAGAAAAAATGGCTCTGAAGTTAAAGCAACGCTGTTGTAAAATGATGTAAGCTAGGAAGAACTCAGACACCAGCAAGGTGTAAAAAACCTTTTTCCCAATGTGTAACCATGATCCTGTGAGCTCCTGAGTGTTGTTGCGAGAGATGCTGGTCCCAGATGCTATCTCTGTCAGGATTCAGTAGGGTTGTGTTGTGCTGTCTTCTACACAGGTAAAAAGCTTCATCTCCATCATTACACCCTGGACCCAAAATGGGACCAGGAGGTCTGCAGGCATTTGTCTTCCTATTTAATTGAGTAAATAAACACTATTTGGGAAGCTTCCTGTCTTAATTCAAAAGCAAAGATATAAAACACAGCTGTGTCCAAGAATGTATGATTACAGCTGTAGAAGCCAAATCTGGAGACTGAATATTATAATTTTTCACATTCCTACTAAGTTTCTGTTGGTAAATAATGCCTTTATATAAACCCATTTACCCTCTTCCCCTCATGTTGCTGCACGTCTACTATATTTGTACCAATATCTGGCAGGTCTCCCTT
The DNA here is from genome assembly GCA_013400935.1 of Turnix velox. NCBI lineage: Eukaryota > Metazoa > Chordata > Aves > Charadriiformes > Turnicidae > Turnix > Turnix velox. Next base: position 117,213 of record VZTY01013246.1, read on the forward strand.
GAAACAGCTGCTGAGATAAATATGAAATTAATCAGGGTTTTGTTTTTGTTGAAGCAGGGCTACATTTAAAGATTTGTCACTACAACAAAGAAATATTTGAACAGTAAGTACCATTCAGCTATCTCATGAGTATTTTAAGCCTTGTATTTGAGATGATTTAGCAGAAACAAAACAAAAATGCTTTACTAAATGAAAATTATACATTATCAGCATTTGCTGGAAAATAAATATTAGGGTTGTGTTGAAGCAGAAATATACCATTCTTGAAAAGGTTTGGATGAGCAGAGGCTATTGAGAATGTGTTTGGAGATTCAAATCCCATGGATTCCAGAAGAGAAATAAATACATACAGTTGTGCTTAGTAGAGCCAAAGTAGTAAGATTTAAAAAATAAATCTATCTCTTTGCCTGGAGTTCAACATTTTTTGAAGTTCAAGAAGGGAGACCATGAAGTCCATCTCACATGCAGTCACTATAAAGTTTAGTCTACAGTAAGCACTGACAGATTTTCATCTAGGCAATGCCTGTTTGGGCTTCTTAGACCCAGAATCATGACTTACCAGTTCAAGGCACCAGTGACTTTATAAAGTGAGTGGATAGAGCACAGTGAACATCTCCAGAAACTCCACTCATCATAGTAAAACAAAGTCACTCCAGAATGGAAAGTCTCCAGACTGTAAATACATACATTTTGTTGAAATGCACTGTGGGAGGCAGTTACCCTAATGGAAAGATTTTTTATAGTATAAATAAGCCTGCAAGCATGTTTGGTTCATCCAAGGAATGATTTAATGTAGGCGTGGAGAGCACACAGCAGCACCTGGTGAAAGCCAATGGATGTCCCGAGGCAAAATTCAGCACTGATGAAATCAGGTATAAGCACTCTGGGACTAGTACACTTGATCCAAGGCTCAGTTGGGTTCATAGAGGTGGATAAGAAAAAAAATACTCTTCAAAGACACCAACATCACATTTCCTAAGATGTATTAACATTTCTTGCAGTATGTACTCATCATTTTTCATATGCTGCTTCTGCCAGTACAAGAGAGCAATGCACATCCTTGTCCTGTAATTAAATAAGGAACAAAGGCCAGAGAGCATTAAAAAGCAAACAAACTTTGAATTTTATCAAAGCAAAATATTTTGATTGACATTATATTTTAGAGACATCTTTACTGAGAAATTTCCAAAATTCTTGGATTTTTTTTCTCCCTTAAAAATCCACACTTGAAAATAGCAGACTCTTCCACAAATAAGTAGCTTCTGCCAATTTGCAGTGCAGAGTTCAGCATGAGATTTGCTTTGAACTTTCTGTCTCCTAAGCAGAAGTAATTCTTTGAAGCTTACAAGATTTTGGCCATGGTCCACACACTTTTTTATTTAAGGGTACACATTGGTGTCAAGTGCATCTGTTAGGAGAAAAGCTTGAATGCTACATCCCAGAATGACTCTGGGACCTCTGTAATGAGTCTGTTTTACTAAGACATGATTTGAGAATTTGAATTCTGTTTAGAAGAGCACAACTTAAAAGCTGCTGCCTCCCTTTCCTCCAGGTTGGACAATGGGGACTGGCCATGATTCCATGACTAATACGTTAGTGGCACTCACTTTTTTTTGAGCTCCACCCAAACAGAAACAAAGTAGGTCTTTGCAGGCACAATGATTTATCCAAAATAGTTCAGTTATCAGATAGATACTTCCTGCCATGCCACTATGGGTGAAGGACTGCCAGTGGTATTACACCCAGATGGACTTGCTCTGCAGCTGCAGAGTCAACCCACATTATAATATTCACTTGTAAAATCCATTTTCTTGTATTCCTTTACATGTCAGACTTTACTCATTCTTTCAAATAACTACTGCAATAGCACTGAGAGGAGAAAATGTCCTTCCTATCCACAGTCCTTAAGAGACTGTGGCTGCTGATGTCCTGCTCACAACCCAGCTTCAGAACATGTACCTCACAGCTGATTTTTTCTGAATCTATCTCCTAGCAAGGCCACTCTCTTGCTCTGTCAAGCAAAGAGAGACAAGACTTGCCAATGAAGCTACTTCAAGTGAGCTATCCTTTATTATTGGTATAGAGACATAAGAAAGATCAAAATCACTGATACTGACTGAGCACAAAAAAGTCAATAATTCAATACTTCAAGCGGAATAGAAGAACCAAAAGATACCCTCAACCCTCTGAGGGAGACACCTGGATCCAGAAAGATTCTGGAGAGCAAAGATGAAACCAGTACTTGACTAATGGAAGCAGAAATGGACTATAATCATGCAGACCTCATCAGTGTTTCTGCGCTAACACTCTGCCTGTCTTCCCAAGAGCACTTGAGGTTTTTCTCCAGCCTCAGATGCTCTCACCTTCATAGGAGATTGGGCTCTTAGATGCCTGTGTGTGTTTGCCTCATTGTTACAGTCCATCATGGGAAGGCACTTTCTTACTGCAATGGGAACTCACATATTGGCGTCATGCCAACACAGCTTTAAGAATGGTTCCCTTATGAATTCCCATAACAACTAATAATTCCAATTCTTCATCAGTACCCTCTTCCCACCAATCACCACTAACTGGAAATACACAGAACTCTTTCATTGACTAAAGCAGGTTCAGATAATGCTCTGAAAGTAACCAGCTGGTTTCAGTAGCCTGCTCTCTTTCTCCTGGTAGCTGTATGCTTCTCTACTACAGCACAATAAAACTTTACAGGCAAGTCCATCTAGTGCCACATGTGAACATGCAACATCCTAATCATGTCAGGAACTGCATATCCCAGATGTTGCAGATTTCAGCCAGCCCATAATAGTAAAAATCACTGAGAAGATTCATGCAACCCTGCACCTAAGGATACTGGTCCAAATACTCAGAAATTAGTAGAGGGGCAAAATCACCTGCTAGCCACACTTCTCTTGATGTGCATTCAGTTGGCCTTCTGGGCTGCAAGCACACACTACTGGCTTATGTTGAGTTGCTTGTCCACTGATCCCCCTAAATCCTTTTCTTCAGGGCTGCACTCAAGCCACTCTCCACCCAGCCTCTATTTGTGCTTGGGGGTGCCCTGACATTGCAGTTGGCCTTACTGAACTTCATGAGGTTGTCATGGGCCCACCTCTCAAGCCTGTCAAGGTCCCTCTGGATGGCATCCCTCCCCTTTGGTGTGTCAACTGCGCCACACAGTTCTTCTTTCATCTGTAAATGGACGCTACAGTACTTTTCTTTATTGAGGATAATGCATTCTTACAAGGAATGCATTATATTTACTGCATTTTCAGATAGAGGTAGGATATATAATTGCAGGAGAATTACAAGTTGCAACTGGTCATGTCCACTTCATGGTTAATTCACAAAAGCTTAAGAGAGATCACTTAATAATCGAAGCATGTGCTTATTTATCTGTGCTGAGCTATGCTCTGTGTTACACATATGCTGATTTTATATAGGGAGCATTTATTACTCTATACATTTGCTTATCTAATTGTACTGAATACACATGCTTTGTTAAGCACACAAATGAACACATTTATGGGTCTATGTGAAAGCAGAGCCCTTCATATTTTATGTATAAAGTGGGACAATAGAACAGCATTGACATAGAACATCCATTTAATTCAAAGGATTTAGGGCCGTCCCACAGATTTTGCTACGTTTTGCCAGAATCAAAGCTTTTAGTTTTTTTAATTAGATTTCCAGCCCATCTGCTTGCAAAGATAGCCTTGACAATATAAACTAATGCACGTTTGTCGTGCTGACTCTGCAGCCAGTGGAAAGAAACAATGAGACTAGGAGAAGATTGAACTTGCACCCTCCATCTTATTGGGGGTTTAAACAAAAAACCAGTTCTGACTGCCTACATACCAGAATTCTTAACTATTTCATTGCTTTCAATTTTGCCACCAAATCTGGGGATAAAGTATTTGTCAATGCTCTGAATTAGTGACTTTGATAAATGTACAAGTCAGGCTGTCAACTGGGATGAGGAAAAGACCTCTCCAAATATCTACACCATCGATTATAATCAAAGCTTTTGCTCTTTTTTTAATGTGTGGAGTCAAAATATTGATTTTAGCATAATCAGACACTTGGTAGCAGAAGCCTATAGTGGAAAAGACTGCAAAACGACATTTTGGATTTTATAAAGAGGAGCACTAGTCTAATACACAATTTCAAGTACTTCATTATATAAAACTAAGGAAAAGAGATTAAAATCTCTATTGCTATGAGATGCTTTACAAACAACAACAAAACCAGCTCAAAGAGTTTTTCCTATTACTTGAAAATATTAACAGAACTGTCCTAGTCTCTTAGGAGAGTGACACTACACTAACTCACAGTACTTCAATTCTAAAAACACCCTCAAAACTAGTGATTCTTAAAAGAACTGACTATTGCTGCACTTTCTGTAGTTACTGATTCTAAAACTGAAGAACTGTTATAACCATTTTTTATACGAGCCCTTCTGAAATCATTAACAATATGTGCTTATGTCCATCAAGAAGGTTTTGCAGAGGTTGATATCGGGGAATAAAAAGGCAAGATTGAGTCTACAGCAGTGGTTGAATCCCCATTGTGGAGATGCTGTGTGGATGCAGTCACATCCTGATAGTGAGTTTTAAAAGGACAGCAGTGTTCAATGACCCTGCTTCTTTAATCCTATGGACTATCTGATAAAAATATCTTCCATCTGGCTCCTTGTATGGCTGTGCCTTGCAATACAGGCAGCTTGATTAAGCAATTAAGACGGTGCATGAAGCACATGTTTACACTTGCTGGATACGGATGGACTTACACATGCACTCGACTGCTTTGCTGGAAAAGGATCACAGCATTTAAACAAGAATTAGTGCAGGACAAGACAAGCACTGCCCTGCAGGCCAAATGGGCCTTTTACAGATTTGGTTGACCTCTTGCATTGATTTACAAGTTTATTTTAGTAAAGTCACATTAGACTAAAAAAGCATAGATATCCTCCTTTCATGTTTGACAAAGAGAAGATATCATGAATGTGTATTTCCACCTCGATCAAATCCTTCTTCCACCCTGCAGCAATCATAGAATCATTGCATGGTTTGAGTTGGAAAGGACCTTAAAGATCAGCTAGCTCCAACCCCCTCCACCAGACCAGGTTGTTTAATGCCTCATCCAGCCTGGCCTTAAGATGCATCAGAGAAAAGGAGAAAAATGTGAATAAAAGGAGAAAAATCCTGCTCTGCAACACAACTTGTTGATAAAAGGAAGAATATTATTTTTCATGGAAGAAAGAAAATCAGTTTTCTTCTCATTTTCCAGTCAGTTGTCCCCGCTTTGTTTTCTTCTCCCTTCTTAACATTCATACCCTGGGTATGAATATAACATTCAGCTTTAGGAAAATAAATGCAGGTCAAAATGAAGTGAATTAAATGTCCTATTAGGAGCCTGGCATTCAAAACCAATCACCTGTATGCTCACTGAGCAGATACCTCACAGCTTTTACATGTGGGGAAGCCATTTTGGTTTACATAATGAATTAATATATTCATTGTCTCATAAGGTATATGACAGTTGTGGAAAAATCATAGACATGGTGAATGGCTGCCTAGACACATCCTCCCTAGTCCATTATTCTTAGATACATTTCTTGTTTTACTCTGTTTGCAGGACAAATCTAGGTATTTCCAGTACATGTTCATACTCTGTTGAAGTTGTCTGTAGCCTGGAAAAACCAACAGATTAATCTTGTGATTTTCACAGGAGGCACCTATCAAACACAGGGAGAACTAATGGTTTGATATATCAGTCCAGACCCACTCTTGAAAGTACCTGACTTATTATTTTGTTTATAACTATTTTAAAATAAAACCAAAAAAACCCCTTTTACACCATCTGGTGATGAAACCCCTAAAAAGTAAACTAAAATAATGCCTAACTGAAATAATTCATCATTAGCTTTGTTAGATCTTGACTAATACTTGAATCTGGATGCTGAAAAGCATGAAGTGCCCCATACATTAATTTCAGCTTAGGAAGAATAAACTTACCTTACAAAAATACTGTCAGGACCTGCTGTATCATCCTGAAGGATCTTAAATAGCTTTGCCAAGAGTAATAAAGTGTTAAATAAACTGGATCTAATATTATACTTTAGATTATTACACTCAACAGCAAAAGCAGGGGAATGCTTTTTTGAATAGGATTTAGACAAAGAACAAAATATACCCCAGAAGATCCTTGACAATTTCCTTTGAAAAGGAACTTAATTGTTGGCCAAAGAAAATGAGAAACATGAGAAGAAAAGCAAGTATTCAAAGACTATGTGCCAAAAAATGTTCACAGGTGCAGGAATTACACTTTTAACAGAATCATTAATTACACATCTGAATTTTGGCGTCTTTTGAAGGCAGCATAAACACACTTAAAGTTCTTTTGTGCATTTGTGTCCACCCACTAAAAAAAAATAAAAGGTGAAAATGTGTTTTCATTTATAAAAAGCATTTATAACTCAACTACATCTAAGTGGGCAAACTGAGCACAATACTGGCAAGATGGACTTCAGCTTCTGGGAAATACTGATTTCTCACCAATTTTAAAAAATTTTTTAAAGAAATGGAGACCAAGAAAACTTTGCACTGGTACCAGACCTGATACATTTATTTGATTTATATTGCTCTAGTTTCTGTACCTTATTCAAACAGGCCTGCTTTAATTTTCCAAGTGCCAGTGGGAATGTACAAAATCTATAATATATATTTTACCGTAAGGGCAATCAGTATCTTATTCACTAATGCAAATATTTCTAAACCTAGTGTCAAACTCGGAGCAGGTGGATCCTCAAGTGGCCTCTTTCTCAAAGGTACTAAGTTGATTTTACCTAACAAAAATGTGTGCCTTACTCATATAATTAGTAGTGCCCAACAATTCATCAGAAAAGTGCTGCCGATGCTAATATACCTCAGGTGCAATTTAACAGTTCATAAAACTACAGAGATGAAGTGTCCAACAGAATTCATTCCTAAATGAAAATTGCAGGAAACCTTTCTAGATGATCCTATTTTCCTGTCACCTACCATAAACCACCTGACACTGCAAAATCATTGGGGTGGCTGTTCTGGAAATTAAGGAGAAACTGAGATTTCCAGTGAGGCTGGTTAAGTGTGGAATGATATAACAGTGGAGGTCTACCTTGTGAATAGAGAAGAAAAATATCAAAAAACCTGCACATGCTGCTGTTGTATTGGATTCCTAGTCTAACAGCTCATTAACAGAGGGGACCTTGCAGACATTCTTCCTATGGGTAAGACTGTCCACTACTTCCCTTTGTACCTGCTTTTAAATTAGATTTAGATGGAATTACAGCTCTTATCCACAAATGTCTGGTGGGAAGCAAGATCTAAATTAATCTGTGAACCCAGAGACGTTTGCTTCTCCAGATGCAGTTTCTGAGCTAGATAATAAATATTGTAGAACAGAAGAATGGAAAAATACGGGGACATAACCACAAAACTGGATGTCATTAATCAGCATTGTGAGAGTTCAGTCCTGTCTTGAGAAAGGAAGAAAGAGAGGTCTTAAAGAAGGTCATATTACCCTATGATTAATTCTTAGACTAATCTTTTATCAACAAGCCAGCATTTTCAGCTATTTTCCCTATGTGTAAGACCACCTGCTAGTTTATTAAGTAACTGTTATTTATTTGCATTCTGGTTTGTAAGTTATTCCCTGGACTTACACATGGCAAAATGGTACATTAGCTATGACATGCCTTTTCTAAGTTCAGGAGATGATGCAGCACATGGCCAATTTCCTACACAGTGCTTCCAAGACAGAATTGGGAAACACAGCTTTAGAGACTCCACTTCCCAGAAATGAGAGGTTTAAAGCAGTATGTACTATTAGAGGGACCTATTTTTCCACCTCATGGAGCAATAACTATCATAAACCGACTTTTCCATCTTCATGATGTAAAAATATCAGCCAATTTGGTTTCCCAAATTGAAAATGTCTCCCGTATGGTCTGGTAAATTCAGAATATACAGCTCAACCAAGACAGAAGAGATCTCAATGTTGAGTCCAAAACTAGAATTCCAGAAGCTCTCTGTGTCTACCCTGATGTTCCAGGATGGCACCTACCTTAGGTAGGGTATTTGTGGCCTAGATGAGATCAGAAGCTCCCATCTGATTACCAGCTACAAAGATCACAAAAGCCGCAAGCAGAGCTGCTAATAAACAGTTGGTGGTCTAAGCAGAGATGCTAAGGAAAGGAAATGCAGTTCTAGTCTCCAATTAGGACTGACTCACAAAAGAAAAATAATGGAAGGAACAATTCAGATTGTTACATTAGCAGAGGTCTTTGGCAACTTGGATACTCAACTGTTGCATCACAGAAGATTGAGTCAGAAGTGAGTTATTAAATCATCCTGCCCAGGGATGTTGTCAGTACTTTCCCAAGAAAGAACAGAAATCAGCAACCATTAAGCCTAACTTTCTTGCAGCTAATCTCTCACTGGCATTAAATTAACATGCAAAAAATAAGAGGAAGAGTGGGAAAAAAATTTAGAGGTATAGTTTAGACTAATATAATGTAAAGAATATTTGAAAATATGGAATATAAAAGTCTCCATTCACTATTACTGGTGGTATGCCTTTTTTATGTAACATACAAAGCATAGGTGCAGAGTAGGTGAAACATGTACAGCAAGTCAATTTGTACAAGGGGGAAAAGCCTTATTCCAAGTGAGATGTGATGTTTGCCCATGGAGCTGCAGATAATCCCTAAGGATTGAGGAAAATGTGCAGATACAATCTGAAATCAGGCCCTGGGGTCCCAAACCATCACAGCAACAAATTCAATGTGTATTTTTACATGCCATAAAGTTCCTGCTAAAGTTCCCCCCCATCTCCATATTAATGCTGTGTTGGTATCCTTATTATTTGTATTCTTCAGATGGATACATTCAATACCCGTGTGGATGCTGGTTTAGGACTGGAAGTTCAATTTTACCAAGCAGAGACTTCTAATGAGTAATTCTTTCAAACTAAATTTCAAAAAGTAACACTTACTTGGTGCTCAATGACAACATCAATAGCAGAAGCATCTGGCTTACCAGATGCTCAAATAAATAAATGAACAAGCAAACATAACTCACCCTTCTAGTAAAAGACTGAGTGCTACTATCACTGCATATATATTAAGAGATTGTCAATTCTTCTTGCATTCCCATGGGAAACAGGGTGTCAGAGGAGAGCTACGTTGTATGAACATCACATACACACTTGAGAAGTGCACAGGAAAGGCATGTGAAAACAGCCAGAATTTGGCTGGAAATGAACTGCTGCTGCTGTTCCAATTTTCAGAGAGATGTAATTATTCTATAAAGCAAATGCTGTATTATAATTTCTCTTCGATGACTTGAACCAAAAGGGCCATTCAGCAAATGTAAATATTTCATTACCCGTGTAAACATTGCACTGAGCCTACAGCAGGTTCCAGATTTTTCCTCTTTGAAGTTCAGGGGGAGCATGTGGGAGAGGTGCAGACTATCTCCCTGAATGCAGCTGCAGGACATGGGCAGGCTGCTCTGGTGCAATGGCTTTTTGGTGAAGTACCACAAAGGAATGTTGTAAAATACTGTGCCACTGGAAAATTCCTCAGAGACTAAGGTTTCCCTTTAAATTTTAGACATGAAATAAAGCCCTGTGCACACAGGCAGGGAAACTAATGCTCCCTTGCTAACTGTAGAAAAGTACACTGTGGCCCATGCATAAGCATATTCAAATTACAATTTTCTGCCTATTCTTGGGGGGAAGGAGTAATTCTAGAATTATTTTTCTCATTTATGACTTTACTGTGTTAAGGTATTTATATATATAATTTTTTTTTCTTTTACCTTAATCTAAGTAGTCTAACAGCCTCACACAAAATAGCTAAAATCATGTTTTGCTGCAAACAGCATTACAGGATCCATGGGGAACTCTGCAGCAGCGATAGGGTCCAGAAAAAAACCCATAAAATACCACAGACTGACTTGGTTAGGAGCACCTTGTGGAAAATGAGAAGAAACCACTGATGAGATTTACAATTGTCCACCAATCCTGCATACCAATTCCCTTTGCAAACAGCAGGAACTGAGCATCTCAACCTCTGAGACAAATTTTGTCAGTCCTGCCCCATACTTTCCATGTTGTAAGAGCATCAGCAGTTCACGCTAGCATGAATTGGTCATTGTTCTATTTAAGTATGATCCAATTTTTTAATATCATAAGCTAGCCTGCAGTTTCATGAGCAAGGGAAGCACTGAATCCTTGGTACTGGTTTGAACATTGATTCTTTAATAACAAATTTTCCTCCTACATGATATGGAGATATCCCTTTTACCACAAGTCTCACCTTTTCCACTCCGTTGACACTAATAAGGTCTCTTTCCTTGACGCAGCTGTCTTTTCTCATTAAATTTGTAGAAATTAAATTCTCAAGTTTTCTCTGACAGATTAAACAATGTCTGATAGCACAATTGCCTAAGCCTTTTATCATTTAGAGAGAAAGCTAAAAATACATTCCTGAAGACATAACTTCAATCCTACCCAATCTGTGCACTGAGGAATCCAGACTATGGAGCAGCACACACACCACCTCCATCCATCTGATGAAGATAAGGACCAGACTGAGGTGACTCTGCTTCTGTGTCTCCCATTATTTGTTCCATGTTGGCACACAGTAAAGGTGTCATTCATGCTCAGTGTAAGAAGTTTCCATGGACAATAAGATAACTTTGACAACAACCCATTACAAAGCTGACTGCAAAGCACAGCAGCAGTTTTCCTGCCTCAACATCCAAGAAGAGGGTGGCATGAGTCCCTTCCAAATTATAATACCTTTGAAGAGTGAGAAGGATGTAGCACGTACTGGAATTACTGATGAAGAACACAAGCATTCATGCTGAAATGAGAGGAAAACCATTTTGCAGCCTCTGCAAAATCCATATGAAAGAGATCACCAAAAAGAAGTTAGGATTGGCTGAACCACTGCATATTCTGCTGATGGCTGCTGACAGCTCCAGGAGAGAACCACACACGGCCAGTGCTGGCTCTGCTGCCAGCGTCCCACTCCCACAAAAGGTCTCTGTTTGCTAATTTTAGCTCTTCTGAATTACTGCTCACATTAGCACAAACCCACCTTCTCCACAGAAGTCTCCCAGTCACTCCTGACTGGACCTCTCAGAGTACTGTGGAGCCACAAATCTGATGGTTCAAAAGCCCATCAGGAACATTCAACAGCTTTAAATCAGCACTAGAATGGAAAAAGCCAGAGAGGGCAGCACGTGGAAGTCTGCTGCAGAGACTTACAAACCACTTGTGAGAGAGCCATCAAGGAAGAAGACAGAGAAAATGATGCTCTGCATAAAATTCACAGGAGGCTGCAGTGCCCACTGGCTCCCTCACTAGAGAGTAGGGGCAGGATATATCCCAGTTTACAAGCTTTTGCCTTTTCTCCATCACTTCAGCTGCTTCTTCCAGACAGCAAATGCTGGTATAGTCAACATGCAAAATCCATTTAGCCACTTAGGAACAATGCTGATCTAATCCCCAGAGTGAGGGCTTGGACACAGATCAAAAAGCAAGTGTAAGAGCACAGCTCTATGTGAGACAGCTCAGGGGATGGGATTGGGCCCACTGGGTGTTACTTGGTCATGGTGGCTCTGGCATCCTATCAGTGGTGATGTACATGGTGAGGATGCTGGCTTTCCTGGTTGTTCCAAATCAGGAGAAATGTGAGCAGAATCCTTTCCAGCTCAATCTCCCTGTTCAAAATGCAGTCAGAGACTACCTACAATATTGCTAACAGAAATACAGTGACACAGGGAGTGGTGGCAGAGGGCAGGCACCAACTTTGCCTGAGATAGACAGAGATCAACAGCCCCCAACCCATGTCAGGTAGCTGAGCAGCATCTGAAACACCCCTTGAGAGAACAGCTGATGTATCTTCAGTCCCTTAGCAATGCTCAGACCTATGCTACCAACCCCTTAGGACATCGGCTGATGCTGCTGCGTAAGGATACCATGCTTATAGGAGGGTGCTGCTTCCTGGTCATCTCTCCTCACCCATGCTTTTGGTGGGAAGTGCTGTAACAGACACCTCTACCTCTCATCAGAGAAATCCTCCCAGATTTTTTACTCTCTCAGTAAAAAATAGAGGAGCCAGGTGTTGTGACATTGTGGAGATACAGCTTGGCAGCAGCAGTCTGGTTTTTGTGCAGTAGACTTGGGAAGATGCAGGCTGGAGAGGAGGACTCCCCTCACTGATATCTCTCTGGCTGCTCTGAACTTGCAGCCTGAATGCAGTGCCTGTGGTGAGGAGAAACAGCCTGCAAATGGGAGGGTAGGGTTGTGCAAAAAAGGCCAAACCAGCAAAACCAAAAGGCAAGCCGATTAGAGACATTTGTTTTGTTGTTTGGAAGAGCACAAAATAAAACAGTGACCTTTTATTCCATTAGATGTGTCCCCCTGTTGAGTTTTATCTGCTGACTCTACTGAAGAAGGCATGACTGAGCTCTCACTGGGCTGGAAAAGCAGCATGGTGCCAGGAAAAGGAACTTCTCTTCCAGACCTGTGCATTTGCTCTGTGCATTAAACCTGGCTTGCAGGATTACCTCTGCAATCCTAAATCTTCAACTGAGTAACTCACTGGAGAATCCTTATGTTGGAGACATTAGATGAACCAGAAAAAACTCAACAGAACTTTGAAATCTCAGCATGAGTCTCAGCATGGTTGGCAGTAAGAGAAAATTGGACCCTTCTCTCTAGCCCGTAAAAAAGAACAATTGTCTTGGAAATAATTCAGACACAATAAATTATGGATTCCTTCATATTAACTGTTTTCAATTGCAGATTTATAATCTAAAATTAGGCAGATGTTGAGTGTTGAATAGAATGCTTAAAATCACAATGGCTAGTTAAAATTTTAGTTTCTCTGCATGTGACAATCAGTAATTTAAATTATTTATTGGGATATAATTAATACATAATAAAATGTAGGAAGCTGCTACTTAAGAATATAGAAATATTGAAGAAGTTAGTGTAGAAAGAACATCAAGAGATTTTTGGATTTTCCAAAATGGTGCAAATTTTATATAAAATTGACAATTTACAAAAGGATTAGCAAAGTATTTTCTCTGTCCTTTAACAAATTTATTTTAAATAAGGAATTCAGTCTCGAAATAACATCAACCTTTGTTTTATTTGTTTTAGTCCCCAAACTCATGTTCTGAAACATCAGATATAGAATCAAAGAATGATTTGGATTGGAAGGGACTTTAAAGATCATCAAGTTCCAACCCCCCTGCCATAGCCAGGGACACCTCCCACTAGATCAGGCTGCTCAGTGCCTTGTCCAGTCTGGCTTTAAACACCTCCATAGAAGGGCTTCCACAACCTCTCTGGGCAACATGACAAAAAGAAGTGGATCAAAATCCAGCAGGTTTCTGTAGATCCTGTCAGAAGGTGCACCATGAATGATGCAGGTTCTGTCACTCCTGCCTTACAGCAGAGGGATGAAAACATCAGCCTCTCTAGTTCTCATTACACTGTTTTATATGAATCTGTGGGATGTTTTAAAAATAAGTACAAGGTTTTAATTTCCCTTGTTTGTTTATTTTTAATCTCTGGATTTTTATTACTTTTTTAATTAGTCTGAACCTAAGGCAAGTGAGGACTTTCCCTATCAGTTTCCAAATAACTTCCTGCTTTCATTGCCTGTTGCTTTTTTCCTGGATAGCATAAAGACTAATCTTGCACAGCTCTGGACCTGTGTGATGTAGTCAGAAGGTTTTTAGGAGGACAAGGTGAGAACAACAACTGTTTGCAAAGAATTCCTCAAATCTTTAACTGATGATGAAAATACGTATTATCATATACCAATATCACATTCAATGGAGGCTGAATTTGAACTGGCTATCAGGTGGCAAAAAGCTTTATACTCATTAGCATTCATGTCAGTTATATACTAATGAGCTTCTTTCTCCAATATACACTTAGATTTTATTTTTTTTAAATCAAATTATATCTGAAGAAAATAGTAAATCTCCATTAACCTCATTAGCCTCACTTCATTTTTACTGTGGTATTTTGATACAAGTGCATGGTGGAATAATTATCTTATAGATGGCACCAGATATTTAGCTATTAAAATTAGTATGAAGTGCTTGGTGTTATTTTTAAAATACATGGTTATTTCTGTAGACCTACAATAGCCTCCAGGAAAAAAGAGATCCTGAAAAGCTTCTTTTGTGCTGGGATCATGTAACAGAAAGTAGAGCTCTACGGTTTAATTCCTATCAGTCAACAAAATGAGTTTCACATTATTCCTGGACAGAGGAGCAAATATTCACAGCACCATGGGTCATCAGAGAAGAGCTTAAAATAAATCAAGAGTGGGTGAGTACTGCTGCATTTTGCCATCCCGTGTATTGCTCTTCTAAAATTTATAAAGCTCCAATCACTGCAGTAATTCTTAGAGGCACTCTTGTTTCACTCATCCTAGCACCCTGCATCCAACTTGGGCAGCTCTGAGCAGCACCTCAAACATACAGGTTGTCCCTTGGAAACATTCTGCTGCTCTTATGAGCTCTGGATGTCCCCCAGAACAAGGTTTTTGAACAGAGGACAAATAAAAAGTAGGCATCTTTAGAAACACAGGCCTCTGAGGCATCTTGGGTTTCACCCACTGCAACAAGCACAGAGGAACTGCTTATCTTGGCTGCAGAACAGATTGATGTGTTCAGCCAGAAGATTCACTATAGCTGACAGAGAACATTTCCTTCATCATATTGCTTCAGCATGCAAGGAGATAATTCAGGCTAATAACATTCTGTCTCCTTCTTATCCTCCTATATCCTACGCATAACTTAATTCTTAATTCCAAAAAGCTCACCGAGAAGATTGGCCCGGTGCTTGTTTCATTTACACACATATAAATCAAAGCTCTGTCCACCAGAATGGATGGCACAGCATTGGTGTTAAAAAATAAAATCAGCAAGGCCAGAAAATTTTCTCTCAGCTCCCTTGATCATAAATATCATGTTATCCTTGATTCAGTTACACCCTCCCAATTTATAAACATCCCATTTAAATCTGCTTGTAAATAGGAGCCATCCTAATTCACAAGAAAAACAGCTTAGCCCATCCAGAAATCATTACTGCAAATGTAAAACAAGCTGAAAATGGCAGAGGGGTAGAAACCTGGCATCCGAGGTGATTATCCTTGCTTCTAATGAATAGTGTCTTCGTTTCTTAGTAACTAATTATAGTGGAACTGTTTGGAGAAAAGGGGCTCATGATATGCCTGAGAACCAGTGTACAGCACTGCACCAGGGCTGCATTTGTCAATAGTGTCACATACACATTTGCAACTTTCTGCTAGTATCCAAGATGGCTTTGGAATCTTCCAGGACCCTAAGTCACCCCAGACACTCTGGACTGCAAGGTTACCAGTTTGGAACAGAACCAAACTGCTTTCCTAGACCTGAGTGTTAAGCCCCAGACAGTATTCCTAAGGCACACGGGAAACCCCACAGACTGCAGGAACCTGCCTGACCGCGATGGCAGCTGCATGAAAGCCCTCACTATTTTGCTCTAACTCACACACACATTGCTGCTTTCAGAAAACCCACATTATTATTCTGGTGTTGAAGAAGGACTTGTGGAAAGCTGAATCAGAAACTTTGAAAGCTGCTAGCAAGAAGCTGGTTTCACTTACCTTAATCTATCATCATATTTCATCACCAATCTCATACCTGCTCAAAGCTCCCAGCAATGTGCCACCTCTGCCCCCACCATTATGATATAAAACAAGGGTTAAGTGACAGATAGTATCAATGTGGATAGGAATCTGTCTCACTCAGAAACCACTGCACCAGGAATAAAGAAAGAATTATTATACTGGTGTCAATATGATAAATTACAGCCTCTTTTCTTCCTAAAGAATTTCTAGTTTTTCAACTAGCACAGAAAACTTTCCCCCTTTCAGCACTTTGAACATCAGAGCGGTTTCTCCTGACATCCTGCTCACAGTCTCTGATGAGGAAGGGTTTATTTTGGTGGATGGCTGATGCAGTTATTCATTACAGCACTCATCTTGGAATAAATAAGAACTAGGAGCCAGTGATGTGAATTCAAACTGTTCCTTCCATGTACTTGTTTCCAAAAAGTAAATAAGTTTGAAGGCTCTGCTGATTGCCCTTATTACAGTGAACAGAGTGTTTAGAGAAAATGAGTTTTGTGTAACCTGTGTGGTGAGAGAAAACATCCAATCTCACATGCCAAACCCAAAAAGTTTGGAGTCACGTTTCCCTCCTACAGCAAAGAGTTCACAGCTGTGACACCAGACAAAGCAAGGTTAGGAGGAACCCAAGGTTAAGAGGAACCTAATGCCCACTCCCTAATGCTTACATGCATGCCAGAGGTTTGCCTGTTGAGTTATGGAGAATATGAAATAATTAGAATATGAAAAAATTAGATTTCATATTCTAGTGCTACTGTGAATGCATTACAAAACTTCCCTTCATGTCCTACCTAAGCTTCCCTTGCTCCAGTGAAACATTTTCATTTCTTTCCAAGCCATATGAAACCTTACCTTTTGCAACGCTACAACATGCTTTCAAAGACTCTTCTCATTCTCTTCTGTTCTCCTGGCTGAGCAACCTCTACCAGTTTAATTCTTCCTTGACAGGCTACTCTTTCTATTATCTTTGATCACTCTTGCTGCTTCCTGCTCCCAACCACTCAATGTGTAACACCCCAAAAAGGAAGCAGTACTGTGGTTAATGTCTCCACAGAACCAATCTGCAAGGATCCCTGGAAAACTGTTCAAATGCTTTGTCCCTCCCCGCTGGGCACATTTCATGATAGGAAGTTGTGTCAAAAGAGGAAAGAACGCTCTCTTGCATAGCTAGAGGGATGACTTTCAAAGGCTTCAAATATCAAGGCAGAACAATGCTTTGCAGTGGGGATCAGGAGAGAAAATGATTTTTTAGTGTTCCTAGAGAGACAAGAGGCTGTGTCTTGCATTAGCTACTTCAGTATTCACCTCTGTCCCCCAGCTTCTGCATCATCAGAGAAAAAACACTACTGGATTGTTTCAGAGTCACTTTGAAATCAGTAATGCAACCAAAAGCAGCACCTCAGATTGAACTAATCAATTTAGTTGTGTGAGTTGGGAACATAAGGAATGCATCTCACTATTACTGACACCTTCATGAGGAAAGAGCAATTAGCAGAAAAGTCTGACATGTTAGAAGGCAATTTTTCCTGTGCAACTGCTTGCAACCCCAAGCAATGTCTTACCTTCATCACTTGTGACCAGGCAAGAAATGATGAGGTGTGAGGAAGAAGTGTCATTATTGAGGCAGCTGAAGGGGAATTAGCAAGCCCTGAGACATGCACTCCCAGGGAGCAACCTCCTGCTCTCCCAGCCCCGCAGCATGCCTATAATCTCTCTCACAATGTGTTTCAAAACAGAGATGGTTAGAGGAGAAAAGGGAGGTGGTACAGGGAGAAAAACAAATTGATTCAGCTTATTAGTGAAACCCTGATGAACTAAAGTCAACACAGCAAAACATGCACAGCCAGAGGACTCATGAAATCTAAGAAATAAGCACTGGCAGATCTGGCACACATCTGCCTTTGCACCTCACTTTCTGAATCCAAGTGATGAGTCTCCAAACAGCCCTCAACTCTCCTCCAATCCAAACACAAGACCTTTGTTCTCTGCGCATCACATGTTTAAGGAACTTTTCCAAGACCCTTACCTCATGATAACCTGATGCAGCCACCCCCTTTGCCCTTCAGGTGTTAACTTCACACTCTTTGCAAAAATACAAGTATTGTTTAACAGATCATACTCTGAGTTTAAAAAAGAAGAAACTTCTGGGTGGCACGAGGTGTGTTATTGCAAACTTCAGCATCCCATCTCAGGCTGTCACCTGCCCTGGGATAACCTAACCTTCACCTCAATAACCAGGGCAGTGGTTATTGGGTAAGGATATTTGGCAAGCTTGAAAGCACGGAAAGGAAGCTGGTTGAGGGCGTAGATAGCCTCGAACTCTCAGAGGCATTAAACATTGGCTCAGAAATACCTACCTGGGCACTGAGCCCTATAAACTGCCTCCCACAGCTTACAAAGATAAATACACACTGGCAACAGGCCTTTTCTCCAGCATCCCTGGGAAAGGGATGGGAATGTGCATGTTGGAGGAGAGACACAGAGAATAGTGTGGGGAAATGTGTTGCTTTACATGCAGAGCCATTTGAAATACCTTTATTTGAAAGCCTCTCCTTTAGTCCACCCATGCTCCTTCCTGGAGCCTGGAGAAATCTCTGGGAAGTAGAGGTGCAGGAAGATCTGCCTCCTTGTGTGGGGGCATGCTCTCCCCCCCCAACCAACTACAGTCCCCCACCCCAGCTCTGATGAACCTCCCACAAGGTATTTAAAAACAACAGCAGACAGCAGGTTCTCTCCAGGTTGCTATATTTAGCTGCAGATCACCAAGAATTCTCCTCCCTTTCCGCTCCTCTAGAAAAGCCATGAAGAAACATGGGCAGTGAAAGCTTCTCCTCGCTGCTGTCATAAGTCTGAAGTCTGGGTTTGCTCTTGCTGCCTCTGCTCCAGGGCTCCAGCATTATTCTCTGTCTGTGTGTGTGTGTGTGATAAAAAGCGTCAGAGTGTTCACAGGAGGAGGAAG
The DNA here is from genome assembly GCA_013400935.1 of Turnix velox. Lineage (NCBI taxonomy): Eukaryota > Metazoa > Chordata > Aves > Charadriiformes > Turnicidae > Turnix > Turnix velox. The sequence goes on from VZTY01013246.1 coordinate 135,920, forward strand.
GGAACACTTTTGTTTCTACGTCCCAAGAACTGAAGGTACTAAATGTTAATACTTGGAAATCAGCAACTGCCAGGAACAAGTTCCCCACCCATCCATCCACCCTAAGCTTTGAAGTGTTTTCTTTCTGCCTTTACCTTGGCACGCTGGCCAAATAAGTCACAAGTTTCCGAAGGTCTTCCTGCCTTATTCTGTCGTGATTGCTGCGGGCTGGGAAGGTCAAGACAGGACCTCCTCGTTTATCACGGCCACCTGCGGAAAATAAAGGATTGTTAGAAAATCAGGCAGGAAGCACACGTCAAAAAAACTATGTGCACTGAATTGATAAACAGAAATTACAGCACATTCAAGAGCCCGTTGCACTCTGTGTAACTTTCAGGCTTGACTAATTAAGGAAGACGTGCTCATGCTTGCTGGAGCTCCAAGGGGGGGCATAAAAAGAAATTATTTTAAAAAAAAACCCAAATGCAACACACGGGAAATTGTTACTAGCATTTCTTCTGACTTTCACCCAAACTCATCAGCTCCAATATATGCTAATACAAACAGGCAATGCTAATGAAGTCCTACTGCAGGGATAATTTTAAACTGGTCAACACTAAGAAAGTGAAAGTATTTTTCCCTGTTACTCAGTGTGTTGCATCGGGCATTGCCAGGCAGTTTACAATGTCCTGCCAGTAGAAGTGACGTATCCCAGTAATGTTTATGCAATAAAACATTTTAATCTATCCAGCAATTCAATAGGAATTGAAATTTTGATTACAAGTTCATGCCTCCTATGTGTTAGCAGTTGGAATGATTTTATGGTTTTTTTGGTTGGTTGGTTTTTTTGTTTATTTTGTTTTTCCCTGTAGGTTTCCTCTTTTAAAACCCACTCCTTTAAGACTGCCAGTGTCTGGCACTTCAATAATCATAGAATGGTTTGGTTTGGAAGGAACCTTAAAGATCATCTGGTTCCAATCCCCCTGACATGGCCAGAGACACCTCCCACTAGAGAATTGTTACTGCAATTGTCAGAGCACTTAGCCATAAAGGAATGAGTCTACCCTGAATTATACAATCTATTCTAAAGCACTGTATTTATTCTCTGTTGTGGATGAAGTTTAACAAGCTTAAACTTGAAATCTAGTGCCTTGCTCAATGTTTAGCTCTTTCTTCACATATTATCACAGGATTTTTTTTTAGCAATTGTGTTTTACTACATACATACTTGCATTGTTATTTGGAAAAGTCACAGCAAAATTACAATTCAAAAGCTAGCACAGAACTGTGAGGACCTTGCAAATACCCTGTAAAAACACAGATGAGTTTGGACTTCTTAATGGGAAGTATAATCCTTTTAACACTTCTGAGAAAGGAATATTATGTGTTTCTCTGAACTGTTTTACCTGGCCAACAAAGACAAAAAGCCACACAACAATCCACACACCTCCAGCAATGATCCATGCTCCATTCTCTCATACAGAGGACATGACACCTGCACTTTGTAGGGTCATGACTTCTGTAGGCATCCTGAACACCCCATATCATCAGGAGGAGCCCTAAGAGGCTCTGCTGTCAGGATAGGATCACTATGAGAGCACCTAAGTGCAAAAACAGTATCCTGGATTACTATGGGACTAAGAATTGCTCTGTCCAGAATTTTGATGAGGAACTAAGGAGGTGTCTGATATGGCAGGAGTTCCTGCAGGTGGACAAACCAGAAATCAGACTGCTGAGATACATGCATGTACCCCCCAGGCACAAGTTTTCCAGCTGGCTCTGCTTAGGGGTCAGTCACTTAAAGATGCAGCTCCCATGGGACAATGGAATTCTTGTCTGTTTTGTTCTGAAACTATCCATTTAACTGATGTCACAATAGTACAAGTTCACCTTCTAGCACTAAGTGTCTCTCTACCTGAGTCACACACAAGCAGCTAAAAATAGCAATGTTGTTACTATATATAAACTTTTAAAAATATATTTAAAAATTGAAAAATTTTTCAATTTCTACAGACTGTGCAAGCCAAGTCTCTCACATAAACTTCATCTACACAGCTAGAGATGTCAATGTTAACACTACTGCAGCTCATCAGCATTGAAAATCCTATGGTTTTCAGTGGATGCTATAAACCTGAAGGGCTGCATGATGCAACTCTCCATTGGACCCAGATCATGTCTGATTTCTCCAGAGGTAAAAATGAAGAGACAAACAAGAAATACAATCTTCATCTTGAGACCTGATGCAGCCAGGGCTATATATGGAGTGCAAAAACTGTCCTGCCTAATCTGCAACCAGATCTCAGTGCCTGACGTTTGCCTTTGGCTTCACACCCTGAAGGTGAGGAAGATCCATGGGAATTTGGTTTCACCTTGGCTGATCCACATCTCTACCACAGAGCATGAGAATGGGGGTGTAATGTAACAAGGATTTAATTTACAAGGAAATAAGCTCAATTTTATTTTCAGATCCATGTACATATATATGTATAAAAAAATTCCTCATTGTAAGCACATTCTCCCTTTGTTGAGATTATTTCACAGACTGTAACAATGCCAAAACTATTATATCATGTGTGATGCGTCCAACAGAAAAGAAAGGCAGCTTATAGAATGGCAAAATAGTAGTAACTAAAGCTGGAGGGAAATATTTTTTCAACACAGGAAGCTTTTCAAGGTTTTGAAAAATTTCCTGTCATATCAAGATGTAACCAAGGCTTTCAAAAGCTTCCAGACATTCACTGAAGCAGAGACCTGAACTTGAATTGTATCCCAGAAGAACATGCTACCCGCTACTCAGCAAGGCTCACTCTCCTCCTTCAGTTCCAATTATTTNCCACAGAGCATGAGAATGGGGGTGTAATGTAACAAGGATTTAATTTACAAGGAAATAAGCTCAATTTTATTTTCAGATCCATGTACATATATATGTATAAAAAAATTCCTCATTGTAAGCACATTCTCCCTTTGTTGAGATTATTTCACAGACTGTAACAATGCCAAAACTATTATATCATGTGTGATGCGTCCAACAGAAAAGAAAGGCAGCTTATAGAATGGCAAAATAGTAGTAACTAAAGCTGGAGGGAAATATTTTTTCAACACAGGAAGCTTTTCAAGGTTTTGAAAAATTTCCTGTCATATCAAGATGTAACCAAGGCTTTCAAAAGCTTCCAGACATTCACTGAAGCAGAGACCTGAACTTGAATTGTATCCCAGAAGAACATGCTACCCGCTACTCAGCAAGGCTCACTCTCCTCCTTCAGTTCCAATTATTTAATTATTTCTACTGAGTGGAAAAGCACTAAAAGATGAGATCAGGATACATCCAAGCCTGCAGTTATAAACTTCTCCCAGGATATGAAACACCTTGGATGGACCATGAGCTTCCCCAGCCCAGCAGCCCTGATCACTCTGATGCTGCCCATTCACCTCAGCTTGGCCATGGACCCCTTTCCCACCTAGAAGTGAGCTCTTCAAAAAAATTACTGAAAAATAGTTATCTAAATTCTGGTAGGCTGAAAAAGTTAAATTAGAAAATTCTTGACCCTTTTACTAGCAGTAACACAAGGATTTCAGCTCCAGAAAAGGAAATAGGGTCCAGATAATTTCTGTCCTGTGTTTAGTTCAGGATAAAAAACTGTCCCTCCACAGTTCATCTAAACTGTCCTCAGGGGAGGAGGATAAATAAGGCTCTAGAGCAGAGACAGAAGTAACCAGAACAGACCAGTGAAAATGGGTTAATTCTCTGTGGAGGATGATGGTCACATTATGACACAGTTGGAACTTTATGGATGATGGAAGGATAAATAAGTGCCAGGACCAACTCCTTCTAGTCCTATGGCACAAGAACAGGGAGGCGTGGGGCAAATCTCACAGAATGTGAGGTTTAGAAACAAAGTCTTGCTCCACACTTTGAGGATGACATTATTATTACAAGTGCAATGTACATATTAAAACCCTTCACTTGTTTCCAAATTATTCATGAGCAAACCCTAATTTGTATGAATGTCTGCATAATTTACAATTTTATCAAGGGCCTGTATGAAGAAAAGTCAGGTTTCTTCCAGAGTGAACCACTGTATATTTAATTCACCCTAAGACTCACAGAGTTCAGTATTTGTGGTGTACTCTCCTAATTACCAACAAACAGCCTTTTCATTGCATTTTATAATGACAAAACTCAGCTTTTCTGCTCAGACTAAATGGGATATTTCCACCACCAAATTTCAGATACCTAACACGCCTGTATGAAGTTCCTCATCTCCTCTAACAGAGCCTCCAGACAGGTAACCACTGAAAGAGACAAAAATATTCTCTTTTGGCTATACCTTTATTATCATCATCTTTTTTACTGAGGAGAACAGTGAGGTACAGAGAGGGGAAGAAACTCTATTGTTAATCCACCCCAGAAAGCTAATCTTGCCCCAAGTCAGCCATGATCTCAACATCAATTTTTTATGCACAGTCTGCAGAGAACTTACAGCGTATTGTTTTGAAAGAGAATAAAAAAAAAAAAGAATGAAGTTAAGAGGCCCAACTGCTCTAATCAATATGTCCCATCCCCTGCCTCCCACTGGGCACACAGACATGGGATGCAATAATCAAACATGTCATTAGGTTTGCTAATTACAGTTATTAAATGCTAAAACAAACAGCTGATAATTTCTGATTGTTTTTCAAGGTGGATTTTCATGGGCTCTTCTCTGATTTAGAGAGGCAAACAGATGGTCTAGTTATTAGCGCTCTGCAAAAAGGACTCAGAAAAACACATGTTCTTCAGGGCACGAAGTACACTGAGAGCAAATATTTAGCCATGTATGTCCTGCATTCCTCCTACAAACCCCTTTGTGGATGGCCTTGCCTGTCAGTGGTTTGTTTGCTGGTTCTTCTAATCTCACTGTCTTTTAGGCTATACAAAAACCATAGCTAAATTGAGAATTTGTTCCCAGAAGTAGGATTACATCACTTCTTTTCCACAAATCATAAAGGGGATATTGCAGTGATGGCACAAGGCATCATGATGCACAACACATTAGAAGAAAACATTAAAGAAACCTCAAAAAGCCTGCACAGAAGCAGACAGCAGTGTCAGTGACCTTCCAATGACCACTTTTCCAGTCAAGCCTTCAACCAAGAGGAAAGGTACTCCAGCCACAAGATCTCTGTCCCAGCAACTGCCTGGACTGACATCTTAATCCTCTCAGTGGTGAGCCCAAATGTTTCTGCCTACAATGGCCCCATCGGCCAAGATGTTGGCCAACCCAGGGTGTTATTAACATGAACTTTGTGTGTGTGTGCCTTCCAAATTTCAAGTCTTGAGGCACATCCATCCCTGGTAATGCACAAAAAGTTGAAATTCCAGATTTGCATAGTACCGTTTAGGACAGGAAATTATCAGTTTCCTTCATGCAGATGTCTAGTATACAACAGGCAGTAATTTTAGCAAAGTCTGTTTTTAAGTTGCATCTCAGTTGGATCAGCCATTCTACTGTGATACTTACCTGCTAGTATTTATGCACTTCCTTTTGCTTGCTGTCTTTGTAAGCATGAATTCACTAGAATTAACACAAACCATACAAGCAAAGGCTCACAAGCACTTTGTCTGACATCCTGTAACACAGCAAGAGATGGAAGTGGTGCACAGTGTCTCTGGCCTCCGTTCAGATGTCTCAAGTGAATACACTGTTTCATCCAACCCCTGTGGACCATGAGCTGATCAATCTTGATGATGCAGACTCTGCTGAGTTCATAAGTGAGTTTCCAGAGGACCTGAAATACTCCTCAGAAGGTATTTGCCGTCCAAAGTATGGTAAAAAATGAGTAATAATGAAAAGAACCAGGAGACAGAACAAGCTCAGCTGATGTCAGGCACCTCGATAAAATGACAAACAATATGCTCTGGATTTCTAAATCTAATTGACAGACTTCCTAGGAAAGCAAAGTACCTAGGAATTAGTATTTAGAGTCCTGCAATCTTATTCCTTTACCTTCCATAGTCTGGCTCTGTGTGAGCCTGCTCACTACCAGATCTCCAGAAAACAGACCTCCATACTAAAATTCCCCCAGCTCCAAGAGGGACTGATGTGTAGCAAGGGTCATACACAGATTATCTCTGTGACCACCCTCAAATTCAGTTGGTTCCAAAGCAGGTGATTCTAGTGCAATAATGATGAAAATTTAAATCTCCACAACAGGCCCACCTGCAAATTAACATGGCTGCAATGCAGACACCAGTGTCTGATCCTCCAGCCTGCTGCTCTTTGCAGCATCCTATTTCCCAGAGTCAAGTGCCTCTATGAAATCCTAATGGCCAATATTTGCAACATTACATTTATTGCTAATGATTCCAAACCCAAAGCTGTATGTTTCCACCTGAAGATCTCTTGGAAGAGCAAATCAAAGCACAAGTGGAGATGGGGTGCTCAGTGCAATGGCTGGAGGATTCTGTTTCCCACCTGGTGAATTTGTTCCACAACTGCTCAGAGCCACTGCATGAGTGCAAAGAGACCTTCTGTTGTGGTTTGAGTGCAGCTCTGTAGAGAAAGACTTGGGTGTGTCAGTTGATGACAAACTCAACATGAGCCAACAGTGTGCACTCGCAGCCAAGAAGGCCAACCAAATCCTGGGTTGCATCAAGAGGAGTGTGACCAGCAGGTCAAGAGAGGTGATTTTACCTCTCTACTCGGCACTGGTGAGACCCCACCTGGAGTATTGCATCCAGTTCTGGAGCCCTCAACACAGGAAGGACATTGAGCTATTGGAGAGGGTCCAGAGAAGGGCCACGAAGATGATCAAAGAGTTGGAGCAACTGCCCTATGAGGACAGGCTGAAGGAGTTGGGGTTGTTCAGCCTGGAGAAGAGAAGGCTCAGAGGGGACCTCATAGTAACTTATCAGTACCTGAGGGGGTCCTACAGAAAGGCAGGGGAAGGAATTTTTAACATAATATCGGATGGGAGGACTAGAAACAATGGATATAAGTTAGAGTGGGATAGATTTAGACTAGACATAAGAAAGAAATTCTTTACACTGAGGGTGGTGAAATACTGGAACAAGTTGCCCAGAGAGGCTGTGGATGCCCACTCTCTGGAGGTGTTCAAGACTAGGCTGGACAAGGTACTGGGCAACCTGGTCTAGTGGGAGGTGTCTCTGCCTATGGCAGGGGGGTTGGAACTCGATGATCTTTAAGGTCCCTTCCAACCCAAACTATTCTATGATTCTATGATTCTATGACTACAACAAACCTCCATGGATTTATGCAAATATTTTCAGGTACTTCTCTGGTTTCAAAGATTTACCTGCCAACAAGCCACTGTGGAAATGGTCTCATTTCAGAAAGCTATTGCCCAGCAAAACAAAGCCAAGAATAAGACCCAAGAAAACAAAGGAAGAGTTTATTTGTATGGAAAGTAAGACTTTCACAGTGAATCCAGAGCAGTCCATTTCTTTCTCTTGAAGAAGGTGAAGTATCAAGGGAGCACCAGAATTGTTCTCTTCAATGCTGCCACTTACACCAATGCAAACCTCTCTGCCTTGTGCTCCCAATGCTAATTTTTTTTAATCTCACTTTTTCTATCAGAGGTGTATGGGAATAGCTGTATGTATTTAAAAAAACAATAGAGAAACTAAAAAAATTAAACCCCAAATCTTACAAAACACAATACTCCACTGCACAAGCTCTTGCCCCTGGAGAAGGGAAGAGAGCAAAAGAGGACAAGGTGATGCCAGCTACATTGCTGATGGTGGCACCAACAGGCATTCTGAACTCATGTCACTGGGCATGATGTTGGAAGCTGTGCAGAACAAGGAGAAACAAAGGGAGGCCATATCCATCCCAATCACACACAGAGAATGTTCATTAGCAAAGTGAAATATGTGACAAACTGCTTTAATACACCTGGCTGCTCAGGTCTGCCACATCCCCAGCAAGTAAATCCCTGCCAGCTACAACCAAGCATCCTGTCAGTTAATGAAAGTTTGAACTATTTGGCTCACATAATTGCTATTAGGAAGTCTTCTTCCTCTCTGCTTTTAAGAAGAAAATTAACCTAGGGATGGAAAAAAACCGTCAGATGAAAATGTTTCTGAAATTACACATTCCAGGAAAGTATTTCCATTTCAAAAAGCCTATGTTTTCCCAGATGAAAAAAAAATAAAATTGAGCACTGCTAATACAGAGATGTCCAGTAGTGACTTTCAGTGCTTCTTGTCAGCTATATTTATTCCTTAGGGAAAAAAAAAAAACATTAAGCCTATGAACCAAAGTACTTTCACAGAAATAAGGATGTTTCCAGAGGTGACGAGTCTCATTAGTAGGACAGAAAAGCCCAACTTACTGCAAAATGGTCAAAAAATGGTTGGTTGTTATAATCTCAGATGCTACAGTCACCTTCCTGGATCCTAATCTTGATTTATAAGCTTCTGGCCTTGATTTCCACATAAGGACAACTCTCAACTGTCTGCATAAATGAAGATGAGAGCTTTGATGGGATGCATATGAGGCTCACTGTCTCTTTAAGGACAAGAAAACCCTATGAACTAGAACAGGATGAGACATATACAGGCTTTCTTGATTCACAGACTCAGTTCCTTCCTCTTATTGTTATTTTGAAAGTCCCCATCATCAATTGAGAAGCTATACCTATGTGGCAGGATGCAGGGACCCATCACCCAGGAGCTGGTCAGAGTTTAGTGTATTTGGATGATGCCCAGTCAATGGCTTGTAATCTCATAGGTCTTTGCAAGTCTTTTGGGATAGAAATCTTGGTTGGGTTGATTCTTTGCCCAGTTTCATAAGGCACTTGAACCTTTCTGCCTCTCTACAAGACAGCAGAGGTTGCATCACTGCTCTCACACACACTAATTAAGGAAGTACATAAAGGAGAAATCTCCCTGCTCTAAGGAGATAGTGATGGATCTTGGCAAGCTGCTCATATCCAAGCGCCAGGACAGTAAGTGCTGGCAGTAGCTACACATTCTCCACAGAAATTGCTTAATTTAGTCCATGGCTACAGCTAAAAAGTATGGAAAGAAATACGGCAACTGATTCTTCACACTACATTTATAACCTGTAAATGAAATCAGAAACCCCACAAGACATTTTGATTTCTGCTTTAACCTCATGAGGATATAACAGAATCACAGAGTATCAGGGATCTAAAGGTTCTTCTCTGCCCTCAAAAATAACATAACACTCCTGAAAAACAAAAGGAAAATCCCAATCAACAGCAACAAAAACCCAACCCTGCAGGCTCAGACCTCATCAAAAGACCAGGACACTTTACAGTCTAAATATTCTTGTTTTCTTCTTCAAAGTAAAATCTTCATCAATGCAGCAGCAAACTCTAGATGAAAGCATGATGGCCCAAAACCACTATGAAAATTCAATAGTCAGTACTATGTTTTCCTAATAGCATATTTCCTCTTTTTGGAATTTTCATTGATTTCAAATTAAAACAGGGAATGTTATAAAATGGTAGATATTTTTCTGAAAAAAAAAACAAAACCACAACCCAGAAGAATTGTTGATGTTTCATTTGAAATTTCCACTACAAAAGAAGAGAACAATGGAAACTTACAATTTAAATCAAAACTTTTTGTGCAAATACAAAATGTTTATACCATTCAAAACTAAATATTTTGGTTGGTTCTCTTCCCAACCAAATACAGATTCCAGTGTCCACAAATTGCTGTGGACCCCTGAAATATGGATCTAAACTCTTGCAGTGACCAGAAGGTCCTGGGATCTCATTTCAATCGCCTCTATGAAGAGTGAAGTGCATCCATTGTGGAAAGACAAAACACATGTTCCTCTGCTTGTGGTCCCATGTAACTCTGGCACTAAGGTAAGTTTAGGTAGGTTTTTGAGAAGGTCAGTGTCTTCCCTCTGAGACCTTTAATTCATCCTGTTGGCCTAAATTTAGTAAAACCTAATTGCAAAGTTGTTTTATCTGATCTATTTACACTCAAATTCTTCCTCTAAAAGAAATGTCAGGAAATCTCTGTTTTTCCTTTATGCTCTCAGCCAGGCTAAGGCATCACTGTGACCCAGCTCCCAAGACATGTAGGATGTGGGACAGCAGGCTTTTGAAGGATGGAGATGGCTAAACTGTTACCTCACATCTCCCTCATTTGGAGCCCAAAGTCCACAGGAAAACCTCCTTCTTTGCTGAACATGTGCTGGGAGTTGGGTTTGTCACAGCTGCAGCAGCTCACCAGCTTATTACACCCTTTTGCTGTTGATTACTCTGCTCACCCACCCTCTCAGAAACCTGCCCAGCCTCCTCCTTTGTGCTCCTGCCTCGGCAAACAAGGAGACAGCACCTGGGTGACAGGAGGGAGCCCACACACTGCCGCTCTTCAGGGCCCTCTGGGGAATGGGAAGTGCCAGGAGGGATCCTGTGAAACTCTTTTGAGTGGGATGTGAGGAAAGGGCAAATGCTTTTAGTGAGACCCAAAGCATGAGTCAACTGTGTGTGTGTATGAAAAGCTCCATGTGCAGGAAGGGAACACAGTGACATGATTTCCCCCCTCCCTTTTCATAGAGGCACAGAATGTCAGGGATTGGAAGAGACCTCAAGAGATCATCTAGTCCCTGCTGGAGCAGGAACACCCAGATCAGGTCACACAGGAAGGCATCCAGGTAGGTTTTGAATGTCTCCAGGGAAGGAGACTCCACAACCTCTCTGGGCAGCCTGTTCCAGTGTTCTGTCACCCTCAATGTGAAAAGGTTTTTTCTTATATTTCTGTGGAACCTCCTGTGTTCCAGCTTGCACCCACTGCTCCATGTTCTATCATTGGAGGTCACTGAGAAGAGCCTGGCTTCATCCTCCTGACACTCACCCTTTACATATTTATAGACATTGAGGTCACCACTTAGTCTCTTCCAAGCTAAAGAGACCCAGCTCCCTCAGCCTTTCCTCCTAAGGGAGATGCTCCAATCCCTTCATCATCTTCGTGGCTCTGCACTGGAATCTCTCAAGAAGTTCCCAGTCTTTCTTGAACAACTGGGCACAAAACTCCAGATGTGGTCACACCAGGGGCTCTCTTCTGAGAGCTTCATGCTTCCTGTATTGCACTGATCAATAGAAAATCTCCTATAAGCATAATCAAGCAGCTGAAGAACAACCCAAGTTAAACCACCTTTCTAAGACATCTAAAAAAACCATCTAAAGGATCTGAGTTTCCTAGGAAAGACTCTAACCTCAGCCTCCAAAATATTTCACCACCTCTCCCTGAAAAAAAAACCTCACCTAAAATAATCTACAGCCTGTTTTATTTCCTCTCTTCTGCACTCATCTCCTTCTCAGAACACACACAAAAAAATCAGTCTCTGGCCTGTAGCTCACTCCCTAATGGCTCCCAAAGCCATTTCTTTGCTGGAAACAACAGACTGAACCAGCCAGGCAAAGCCAAGATTTCATGAGGGTTTAGGCAACAAGCAGCAGCCAAAGCCTCCCCCCGCCAACACCCAGCTTAATCTGCTTCACGAGGTCAGCAAGGGAAGCAAGAAATCAGATGATGATCTTTGGGATGCACCGTGTTCCCGAATGCTCCGGCCATCTCTCCAATAATGAGGGCCAGAATGGGATTTTCAGGTGCTGTTCAGACCCACATACACATGAACTCTTCTTGAGTTCAGCCTCACTCAGACATGAGATTACTGGAAGAAATCAAGAATCAATTCCAGGAAAAAAAAAATCCCAACATTATCCACCCCTGAGCTGTCCCACAGCACAGGGATGCGGATGCAGAGCCCCACGCCTGCTGCCGGCTGAGCTGGCCCAGGGGAAGCACCAGGCACACAGCCCCAGATGGCATTTAGGCTGGATGAATCCCTGCCCAGATAGTTGGAGCTTTAGTTCAACTCTGAAATTAAGTGCACTTAGGAAAGCTTGAGTGCTCCTCTGAGATTCCAGGGCTGTGCAGGCAGGTCCTGTTGTGCCTGCTCTGGAGCAGAGGGCAGCCAGTGTCACTTCCCTGCCTGTTCTACCCTGGTCCAGGCATGGAGCATCTACCACATTGAGACCCAAAGCATGGTGTAGCCACTGTCTGAAGGAACTTATTTGCTCCTTCCTGGGGAATCATGGACTGGAAAACAAGCTGATGAGCCACAGAAGATGAGAAAAGAAATAAAACATGTAACTGAGATGTTCAGCTGAGCATGCTGATAAATTCTGCTGGTGTAAGGAGAAGCCCCTTGACATCTTCACTGCACTGTTATCATTTAAATTAACCATAGTATAAAACTCTGAAGAAGACTCTATAAAAATTTCATCTTCCTAAAGGTAGCCTGATTACAAACTCAATATGCTTCCAGAGTCTGTACTGACTATGGAACAAGGGGAGTTTTTTAATCTTGCAAAGTTAAACTATTCTGGCAAACATTTTTACTTCTATGCTCAAAGCATACCCTAGGAATACCCTTACTTTATTTTAATTAAAAAGAATCTGGCCATCTAGAGCTTAAATTCTTTTCTTAACCTGCTTTATTGCAGCTTGCTCAAGGGAAGGCTGGGCACTACTTAAACTCTGGGCTGGAAGGTGATGCTGGGGCTATTGCAATAAGACATGAGGAGCTCAGAACACATTCTATCTGCAAAGACCCCAGACAATTGCTGCCCTTAGTCATTGCTTTTGGAGCCCATGGAGAGGTGTAAATCCTAGACCTGCTCTGTAGCTAGCTGTGTTTTGAGCAGATACAATCTGGAGGCTGGAGAGTTGATGAGGAGCGAGCTGTCCCTTGCCTGCAGAGGGGGGATGGAACTAGATGATCTTAAAGGTCCCTTCCAACCCAAATCATTCTGTGATGATTCTATGATCACAGTGTGAAACCCCAGGGGTGCTGCTTGTGTAAGGCCCCCCCAAAAAGCAAGTTTGGCCTGCAACAGCACCTAATGAGCTGATGATTTGGTGTGAGACCCGCTGGCTCAGAACTAAATGCAAGCACAGTGAGTGCACAGGGCCATATAAATGAGCCAGACAGGTTGCTGTTATTAAATATTCCATGGAATGATCCTGCAGTCATTTCCATATGAAGGAACAACAGGAGCCTAGTACTAAATTCCAGTACTGTCCCTGCATAAATTCCTCTCTTTTACTTGCCCAGAGCACCCGGCTCAGCTTTGTGTCACAAGCAAGTCTGCTGTGTTTTTATGACCATATTTCCCTCTTTGGAGCAGTGAAAGACAACCATGTAAAACACAGGAGGACATTCAGAATGAGAGGGAAAGTAGTCCTGCATGCAAGTACTGTTGGGATAGACTTGGAATTTCATACAAGGCTTTTGGCACCCACAAACTTCCCTCAACATCCTGGATTTTGATGCCATTGGTCAGAAAGTTTAGGATTTATAGAGCCAGAAATTGTTTGCCTGAGATTCTGCTGGACTCTTGATCCCTGGACCATTCAACTGTTGCTACATGGGATAATACCTCACACCAACCATTCCTCAAAGCAAAAGCTTTTCCTGCCTAGCCATGACCTGTCAGGGTGAGGTGCCCCATCTACACAGGCCCCAAATAAGCACCCATGGGCAGAGCCTGGGAGGAAGAATTCAGGTACCCACCAGCCTCACTACTACTGTCTCCCCCTCTGCAGTCAGCATTACTGCAAAGGAAACAAAAAGCAAAGACAACAAAAGGGATTGCTATACTTTGATGCAGGTTTTCTCATTGAAAAATGGAAGATCACCAAAAGCAGCCTAAATGGTCTGGAATCATCAGAAATGCTGCCAATACCCTGGTTTTATGCCCCCAGTTTGAGGGACTTCGTGCAAGATTGTCACTTCAGACTTTCTCTTCCACCCCTCCCTGACAAGTTGTAATTCATGCCAAAAACAATCTCATCTACAGCATTCTCAGAGCCTTTTCCATATAGTCAAGTCCTCATCCACTCCCAGGTCCTTGAGATTTGTCTCCTGAATGAAGGCTGTAAATCTTTGTACGGGATGGCAGGAGATGTTTGAGCACCTGAGTTATTGCGTAAATGCAGCATCCATGGTACTTTTAACTGCAAGTTGATTGGGATTGCAAATGAAACACCAGAGATTTATGGGTCTGAGTGCTTTCTACAAGAAGCAATTAATGCTATTCACTGACCTTGAACCCCAAAGCAGAGTCCCTGGACCACTCTGAATGCCAAGACAGCACAGGGCTGGGCTGGAGCTGAGATGCTGCATTTCACCCCAGCTGTGCTGTCCATTTACCTGTTTCAGTCCATGAAGAAAATAACATGGGCCAGTTTCAAACACTAAGAATATTATTGGAGAGCCTCATTTCACATACAGCCCTTTTCTTATCAGAAAAGCCAATTTAAGTACTACCAAGTTTAAATGTTAAACTAATCCCTTGTGACCCTGTGGTGCCACAATGACCAGGATGCAGCAGGCAGTGCTTCTACTGTGCTGGAGGGACACAGAAAAGGTGCTCACCTGACACAAAGGCCACTTTCTCCTTCAGTATGGGAAGGACATCAGCAGCTTTTAAACCATCATTTCGAAAAGAACCTGTGAAACAGAGGAAAACAGAAAAGACACATTAGAAGAGAGCACACCCTTCACAGACACTCTGTGTTTCTCAAAATCAGACAGGAGAAAGTCTATAAACTACACAACAGCACCAAGAAATAGACCCTAGTGGCTGATACACAAGCAGGATTAGCATCAATAGAGATGTTTGTGAAAATACAGAGAATCAGATCATTGCTGTATCCTCCAGAAGTTACAGTCATAGAGTGTCGGGGATTGGAAGGGACTTCAAGAGATCATCAAGTACAATCCCCTGCTGGAGCAGGAACATCCAGATCAGGTCACAGAGGAAGGGATCCAGGCAGGGTTTGAATGTCTCCAGAGGAGACCCTGCAGGAGTCACCCCCAAATAGAATCCCAGAATGTCAGGAATTGGAAGGGACCTGGAGAGATCATCCAATCCCATCTTGGAGTGGGAACATTCACATCAGGTCACACATCAGGTGGGGTTTGAATATCTCCAGAGAAGGAGACCCCACACCCTCTCTGGGCAGCCTGTGCCACTGTTCTGTCACCACACAGAGTCAGAGGAAGTTCTGAAAAGTTAACAAATTTCCCAATAACTAACCAGATTTATCCTTGCTGCCTTTTTCACAGACAACACTATCAAGCATGAGTGACACCCAGTTTGCACACCAGGCCAGGAGTTTCTCCCATCACTGTTTTGGACACAGTCCAGGCAAAATTACAGGGACCATTACACATATATACATCCATTTAGCACCAGCCCTTGAGACAGATTTACACATAGGCTGGCTTAAAAACGGCTTTTCCCCTTTCTGCTCTGCACAGCACAGATGGAGATGGAATGGCTTAAGGTGGGGACCAAGCTCAGAGGGAGGATACACTCCACACAAGCCAGCCAAAGTTCTCCCTGGATAAAAGAGTGGTTTGAAGCCACAGAACATTCTCCTGTACTTGTGCTGTTTGATTACACGTTAAATCCTCCTCCACAGGCCATTTGCCTTCTCTGCAGAGTCAAATTATTTCATGTCTCCTGAAAGCTGATCAAAGAAATCCCAGATTTTTACTCTCCTGGAAGCCTTAGGAAAAGAATTGTTGATGGGTTTAGACACCAGCAGCATCTTTATGCTTTGCAGAAGATCAGCAGTAATGAATCACCCAAAGCAGGCCAGACACTGCCATTCCATCAGCACTACTGCAAACAGAAGGTGAGTTTGAGGGGCATCTTTGCAGTTGCCCTGAAAAATAACTCTTCCATCAGTGGGTTGTGAGTACTCAATCACAAGTGATCTTCAATATGGCCTGAAACCTATCCCAACTCATCAAACGGCACAACAAATCTGAAACCCTGTATTTTCACTTTCTGCTTTTCACAGACAGGCAGCAACAACTATTTTTCTGATATTGTACCCAGATGAGAGTCCTTTTTCTTGAGGGACTAGAAACAGGGCAACATCACTGCAGCCATGACACTGCTTTTGCTGAACATAGGAGATGGCATCTAGGTCTGAAAGTGGGAATGGGGATAAAAGTTGCTTCTATCAATTGGCATTTACTTCTTGCATCATGCAGCCTGCAAAGGTACAGTGGTACAATCCATACAGAAGGATGGAACAGACAGGGTGAAAATCAAAACAGTAATTTTCACTAGCAGTTGAACTTACATATCTACTAGTATTGTTATGGCTGACTTACTATTAGTGGCAAATAAGGTAGCATTTTCCACTGTCCTGTGCATGCAGTGCATACCAGTGCATGCATGCAGTCCTCACCAGTACCTAACAGCTACAACTATCTCTCTACATCCCCAGCTGCTCTCAGGTGTCACCTCTGTGACACTCACCTGCAGCAAATGAGCCAGCTCATCAGCTGAGCCAATGCTCATGTTAAATATACCAGGCTTTACTATTAACTTAAGCTCTCAGCAAAAACAACCCCTCAGATCCCAGGCTGTGGTCAGCTCTCACAGCAAAGGCAGGAACCATTCAGCTAGAGGCAACATAAGGAATTTAGGCAGCTTTGTGTATCAGCATCTAATCCAACCGTGAAGCAAACAGGAACAGCCAATGTGGTAGACACATCACAATGGCTGGAAGACACTGAAGCAGAACACTGGGCCAAATCTCTCCAGCTGCAGGATCAGCAGTGACAGCACAAGTTGAGTTTTGGCCAATATTTGTTAAATTTGTCAGGGAAACAGCAAAGCCAATTCTTAGGCACTTATCTGTGCAGTACACATTATACAAGTAAAGACTTAGTGAAGATTGCACAAAACCATCAGAAAATGTAGTATTCATCATGTTTTTCTTAGCAAGACTCTACTATACTGAGGGCAAAAGACAATTTAAAATACCCTCCCAGGATAAAGGACTGCATCTTATCGAAGTAATATGCATGAGACCAGGAGGAAAATACATAACACTCAAAGATGGTCTCCTCCTAAGCTGCAGCAGACAGGCTGCAGGCAAGGGACTAGCTGTTAACAGCCCAGATGTCTTGACTGTGCACTGGAGAGGCAATGAATGGGGACAATCCTGCCAGCAAGCGTTTTCACCTACCTCACTATCCCCTAGGACAGGTCAGTCATGCACCAAAATGATGAGTGAATTAGAACATAGGGAGTCCATCCTGCAGGAATTGACAAGAACCTCCCTAGAGATCAGGGAGGAAATTCCTGAAGTCCTAAAGAAATATACCCCTGTTCTGGGTGATGTATGTGCTCATTCAAGTGGCAGCTCATGACCCTCTAATGAGGCCACAGCTACTGCTTTCAGAGGTCACTCCAGCTCCTAACAAAATCCTCATGTTAGCAGTTACACCCCAGACCATGCTGACAGTTTTTACAGCAGGGGCTGGATGAAAGGATGCATAAATGGGAAAACCAATGGCTGGAATGAAGGCTCCAAAAGCAACAGCAAATCTGTCTCCAGGAGGGCCCAACACTGCATTGATGCATTCCTCAGTTCTTAAGTTGCTATAAGCATATCTCTAGTAATCACAGAATCATAGAATGGTTTGGGTTGGAAGGGACTTTAAAGATCATCTAGTTCCAACCCCCCTGCCATGGGCAGGGACATCTCCCACTACTCCAGGTTGCTCAATGCCTCATTCAGCCTGGCCTTAAACACGTCCAGGGAGGGGGCATCCACAGCCTCTCTGGGAAACCTGTTCCAGTCTCACCACCCTCATTTTCATTCTACTCTCCCAGCTGTTTCTAATACATTTGTTTTGTTTATTTGCCTGATGGATCCAAAAACCTGTCTGCACAGCACCACTGAATTTTTGCTGCAAAGTCCCAGGTATACAAACATCTAGACAGTTTGCTGCTGGAGAAAGAAGCCTGTATTTAGTATCCTGTTCTACACCTCCCTCCTAACCCTGAAAGACCTGAGCACTTCTGTGGCAGAAGGATAGAGCAGGACAGAAGGGTGAAGGAAGGACAGGCTGAACAATGAGCCATCTGGTTTGCTGGTTCTCCATCATGACGAGCATGGGATTACACAACAGTGACCCTCTCACCCACTGCCTGCAAGACTCTCCATGGCCTGCGAAGAAGCTTGAGCACTCCCATGTCCCAGTGACCCTGCAGCCCCTCAGACTTTTACCACATGCAGGCTTAGTGTGCTATCCTCGTGGCACTGACACTATCACTATCCACAAACTTTTATTACTCCAGCGACACGAGAGAAAAAAGCACACTGTGCCCACAGGAGCAGCTGACAGAATAATGTACTCTTGTAAAGCTGAAAACACTAAAAAATTAAAGATGTGGATCCTCAGCGTGGCTGAGTCACGTTTCAGGGCAGAGCAGAGCAGCTTTGCACATACCCAGCTCATCTCCTGGCAGGGACTCCCTGCACAGCAAAAGCATCTCTCACTTCTAGATGAGATGTCATGAAGAGCCAGCTGGGTGAGACAGGAAGCCTAAATCCTGCTTCCATGATAAATGCAGCGAACATGACATTGAGAAAACCCCTTGTCCCCCACACAAATGTCCCAGTTGGCCAGGGGAACTTGCTGCTGCAGGACGTGGAGGTCAGAAGGTCAAGGGGCTTCCCAAATGGGATAGAGATCCACAAACAGCAAATATCTCCAGGGAATTGAAAAGATTAATAAAATAAGCAAGAGTTTGGGAAAGAATATAATCATACAGACTTTGGCCTGAAAGCCAAACTCCTAACTCTTGGAGTGAAATATAAATTATCCCTGGAGAGAGCCCTGCAAGCTTTAAGATTTCTTCCTCTAAGCAGAGAGCTGGGCCCCTGTTGGAGACACCGTGTTGGGCTAGATGGTCTGCTCCAGAGTGGATCTTCCTAGAAGAGCTTCAGTTCTCATCTGAAAAATGCGGTTCTTGGCTTCAAATAGAGATCAGCTGCTGGAAATATGGAAATACTTTCTATATTTAAAAAAGAAGTTATGTGTAGGCAAGAAGGCGGCCTCCTGTCAGAGCACGGCATGGGGCTTAATCACTTGGCTCCTGATGCCTTCAGCAGGAGTTGTTCATCCCAAGTCCTATGCAATTTTTTAGGAAAGGCAGCCCACATTCTCAGAACAGAATTGACTATTTTAAAACTTTGGCATGAGGTTTCTTCAACCAAACAAAACTGAACTCCTTGGGCTAAACCCATCCCTCGAGGAACTCTACTGGAGTCCAGCAGGCAACAGCAGAATTAATCTGCTCCATATTGTCTTTCTTCTTCCCTCAGTAAAGGCCTCCTCTGCATTTCTTCTATTGCTTCTATCCTTGATTTTTGGAGCACCTATCTCCTACGTTTTCCATTGCTCATTTGCTTTCCTGTGTCTCTTTTTACCCCTCCAAAGGGTTTGGAGGGTTTTATTTTTGTTTGCAGTACAGCGGCATCTTGGACTTCTACAGCAAACAAACAGAAGGGACATCTGATGTGAGCAGAGAGATGCAGAACAAAAGAAATACTATTATTTTCAATGTAGCATTTGCAAGCTGAGAGACAGTGAGATTGACTTGTCTAGTGTCAGACAGAAGTTTGTGCTGAGCTGAACCCTCATTCCCTCAATGCTCTTTTCATACAGCCATCCCTTTGTTTTCTGTCAGAATATAATCCTCTTTTTTCTTCTCTTTACACTTCCTCCTTCCTCCTACTGCCCTTCTCTCTCCATTATTCTTTCCCACTGCATTTTTGCCTCAAATATTTACTTTCTGTGTGTGCTAAACCCTTTTGAACCCCTTCCTCCCTTTCCTGCAGGCTATTGTCTATCCCTGCAGGGCTGTGAGCCTTCCTAGTTTGATTTCTCTGATTTTCTACAAGCCATGGAGAGCAGCTTAGCTGAGGGTTTCTGGGGCCTTTCCCACTGGGATTTTGCTGGCTGAGGCTCATTGGTTCAGAGGGAGAGAGGCCACAGCATGGCACAAGCATTTGGTTGAATGGAAGCAACATGTGCTCCAAACAAGTATTTTAGCACCATCTGGCAGAGATAAATAGGGCTGGACACTCTGCATCTGCCGATCACTCCTCTGTGGACAACAGTCTGATCCCTGGTGCAAAGAAAGGACATTTTAGTGCCCTGAGCCTCCCAGGAGCCTGCAAGGCTCCCCTGCCAGGCATCCCCACTGCATGAAGCAAAAGAGCAGCTTTTGCTTTCACAGAGGAAGGATTGAATTTAGTCTAAAGGCAGCATCAGTCACAAAAAAAATACAAAATTAATCTGCAAATACCATTACCAACTATTACTGAAGATTAATCTACAGCTATATGCCTATGGCAGGGGGGTTGGAACTAGATGATCTTTAAGGTCCCTTCCAAACCAAACTATTCTATGATCCTGTGATTCTATATACTTCACTATTGAAGGTTATTATTCTCCTTAATAACCAATACAAAGTAATACCTGCCCCCACAGGAAGCACTTATAGTCCTAAAACTTTGGATCACACTGTAGTAGAGACAAGGAGAAAGGCAGGTTGGACTAGCACCATAGTCCTAGAGCAAGGATGGTGGCTGCCCTCTCCATGTTTGGTTCACTTTGTCAAGCAAGAACTTCTCACCCAGTGCTCATGGTACATCTGCCCTTCCTAAACAATTCAGTGCAGTAAATAGAGTGTCTGCACCCAGCATACCTGAAGTAGCAAGCACAGCTAAAGCATCCAGCACTCATCTGGGGAGACATTAAAGCTGGTCAGACATTGCCAATATTTTCCATGGAAGCCCAGCTGGCACGGGATGTTTCTCACCCCATGCAGAGCCAGGACTAAAGCTTGCTTCAGCTTTGCAGTGGAAATGTAAATAATTCCTGGGACCTTTGTAGACTTCAGATGGCTTTCCTACTATATAACTGAAGACTCACACAGCATTTATGCTTGTGGTTGAAGTCTGCTTATTTCTGCTTGTGCAAAAGTACATAAACACAGGGTTTAGGCATAAAGATAGGCAAAGTGGATTACAGGCACCTCAAAGAGGATCCAATCATAAATATTCTGTGTATTTGATACCTAGTACTCCTATTAGTCATGTATGGAGTAAATGCTTCTATGCCACCAGTTCTAATGTGCAGACTGCCACAGAGAGCCATGCTATGGCCTCAAAAGCAGCAAGAGCCATGGACACCAAATAGATGGTCTGCATAATAACACTAATCCCTCTGCATCACAAACCAAGCAACTTTATCCCAGCTGAACAAAAGTTATACTCATTACATTGCTGCATTTTCATTTATTCTAAAATGAAAAGATGAATGTTGTTTTTATATGTAGTACTCAGGCTCAGTCCAAGATTAATATTATTTCCTCTGTTTCCTTATTCTGTCCTTCTTTTTATTAATTATACATCACTACTGCGCACTGGAACATCCTTTTGGTCACAGTGACCAGAAGGCAATGTTACACAGTATCTTCACTTCCAGATTTTGCCAGTGTTTGTCAAAGGTCCAGCTGCTTTTCTGCTCTCTCTTACACCGACAGGTCAGTCCTTCTGATTTTCCCCTGCTTGAATCCCAGCAAAGGGGCAGCTGCTGCCAGCACAGACCCTTTATTCCCCTGCCCGTAACCCCCAGCAAGGCAGGGCTGGGCTTTGAGGGAGTCTGCTAATTGCTGAGATTGTTATTCCTTCCACGAGATAGTTGGCAGCATCCAGCCTCCCAGCACAGCCTTTGAATGTCCACACATTTTAAACAGTAGCCCCAGCTTGAAAGAAAGCTCGCCAAAGAATAGGCTGGGACTTCAAGAAAGATACAGACACTTGCAGCAAGGATGCAAATTTGTTAGCCTCTGTGCACATGTGGCCTCTAATGAGCTGTGTTCAGCATCTCAAGCCTAAAATATCACACCCTGTGCATCCCACCTAAGTCACATACTTACCTTTCCATACATGGCACAAAACCTTTCAAAGTATCAGAAGGATGCCAAATTAATGCAGAAACTGCAGCAAAGGCTCTGCTTCATCTCCATCCATGGGGGTTGTCATTAATTTTATTATAAACATACACTAATAGAGATGCTAAGAGAATTCAACGAGTGTGAGACAACCTTCTATGCATTTCCTTTTCATTTTCATCGGGACTTTGGAATCAGACTGAGATCTGTCAGTTCCTACCCTTAGAAAAATAATTAGACATTATAAGCAGCCCTGTGGATAGCACATCTGACTGCTTGCCAAAAGATTTGGCTCTATTTGTGGTCCTGCTCCTGAATTGCTTTGTGATCCTGAATAAGCTGTTTACTTACACCATGCTAAATCTTGGTTTTCCTTTTCATGGAAGGAAAATAATGACTACCCATGTTATAAAGCACAGTCAGGTCCACAGGCTTCAAAAGCACCTTACAAATATGCATTAATTCTGCCTTTTTTAGGCAGGGAACTTTTACAGTGTGCTTTTCTAACTAGGCAAAAACTAAGCACTTACAGGAGAAAAGACTTGCTTTGGTGCCCACAGAAAGGACTTTTTGGGCAGGAAAGGGAGAAGAGAGTTGTAAAAATAAGATCATCTGACACAAAATCCTGTGTTTTATTTGTTAAAGTGCAAGGGATGGATATGCTATCCCAGAGGGAAATGAGTGCATTCAGTACCTTGAGCTTTTAGTCATTAAGAGTCTTGCCATAGATTGCACTACAGACCAGTGACCACCCAGATGTCTTTTATGGTGCTAATAAAGAGCTATGGGCCATTTCTAATCTGACATCACATTTTAAGCATGGCCATGGTTTCTCCCTGAGCCTAGTGTGCATGAGTATTTGCTTTTCATTTCAGTTCCCTCTTGGTTCCTATTGGACTCCTTATGAAAACATTCCTTAGAATTATATAAACCTATAAAAAGTTTAGAGCTGCTGATGGAACTAAGGATGTAAGTTCTCTGGGAAGTTTTAGAAGCTGGGTACCCAGGGTGTCCTCCTCCATTGAATTCTGTCGGCTAGAATAATTTCCTTAAGCTGTCACTGGCTTAGGTGACAGACTTTTTTCCAAAAGTTTCAACAGGGCACCCATCATTTATCAGTGGTGTGTTTAGGGTTTCCCATTTGTCTCTCAGAAATTCACCTTCTTCAGTCCTGGAGGTCCCCGGCTTCCAGTAACTTCTCCAGGACAAAAAAATAAAATAAAGTATCTAATTAATCCCAACATTCAGGAGGCACTTTGCTGAAACACCAGCTTTACAAAGGAACCATATGACAGTGCCTCAAGTGCGCTTTGCAAACATCTGCCTCACAGGGGGATTTCACGCCAGACAGTAAAAAAGCAACTTTAATTAGAGGCCAATTGAGATCCTTGTCCCAAGGCCTGTGACTTCCCTAAAAAAGGAAAAAAAATCCCAAGCAAACAAAGCAACTGCATTTGGCCCTGTGATTAAATTCAATCTGTACATTTTTCTCTTTTAATGCAGAGTTCTCTTCCTAATTTTTCCAACATGCCCCATCCAAACAGACACAGAGACTGACAAAAGTTACTACTGCCTAAAGGGAGATCCTTGTCCAGGAAGGGTGGTTGTGACAAGCGTGTCACAGTAAGTTTTAAACTGGTTGTGGTTCATCCAGCATTCACAAACTAGTGCCTGTGTTTTAACAAGGTTTGCATTCCCCTCTGTCTCGCCTCACCTCAAATCCCATCTGGTTACTTTTCTTCCTTTGCTCATCCCCTTCAATCCCTCCCTTTTTCTGCCAGAGCCAATAATTTCAGCTTGCAGCTAATGAAGTTGATTATTTAAAAAAAAATAGCAAAATGAAAATCCAAACCTTCAAAAGAAAGAGTTTCCCCTTGCTGTGCATGAATTCCCTGCAAGACCCACACCCTAAACTCTTGAAATGGGGCAGGTAAGTAGAAACTGTCCCCCAAGAGGGGTACGTGGAAGAGAAGCCAAAGCCCTGCAGAGACACAAAGGCTCTCCCCATCTCTGAGTGGGACACACAGTTCAGCCAGACCAGGCAGTTGCAGGTGATACAGACAAAACCAGCTAAACCAAAGCATTGAGAATGGCAGAAGACAGCACACCAGCTGGTGTCAGGTGCAGCCCATCCCTGTGGGGCCACAGGGAATTCTCATGGACTACACCGAGATGCAGGGCTGATCTGACAGCAGCTCTGCACAGCACTTACACCTGGAGAGAAGGACTTCCCTTCACACCCCTTGCTCTTCTGTCTTTATTTCAGTTTCCCAGGATCTATTCTTCTGAAAACCAACCTAGAAACCACCCCAAGTTCACTGACATGGACTGTCACAACCCACGTGGCCGAGTTCTAATTGCCCAAACCCCTCCAGCAAAGCACTGAACTGTGAAGCAGCAGCAGCCCCTCTGAGGGTCTTGCAAGGAAACACTCTGAGTGTAACAGTGATTGGTTTAACTTCCCCAACAACATCCTAAATCTAAACAAAACCAGGGCAAACATTTCACACACATCAGTGGGAGGAGGAAGGCAAAGCACTGGCAGGACTAAATAATTTATCTGCCTCTCTTACAGATGCTGACATTTTTGACACACATTAAACATTAATGAAAATCATTTTATGGATGGCTGAGTCATGCCAGTCAATGTGTAATCTCCTGCCTCTCCACCTGCCCCTTTCACCCTTGTCTGGCTCCTATCGCAGAGTGCAGCCACTTGTAACTCTGCCCCATGAAAGGGGCTGGGCTGCCCCAGGTGCCAAGAGCAGAGGGAAAGCCCTGATGGGGCTGAACAGACCCTACCAAACACATGGACAAGAACACAGCTCCCTGAGCCCTAACCCTGCTGCTGCTAAAGTCACAAACCTGCTGTTCTGCTAATTGGCCAATACAAGTTGCTGAGAATCATCTGGGAAAGCAAATTACCTCCCCGATGTCTAAAAGCTGCATTTAAAAAAAAAAACAAAACAACTTCCTATTTTTTTCCTTCTCTCAGTGTATAGCATATATGCCAATTAAATTACTGACTGCCTCTGTTTAATTTAATGTTAGCTTTCTCATATTTTCAGCCTCTCCCTAATGCCAGTATGGCCCCTTATGCCCAAATCTCTTTAGCATGCTAGTATAAATGTTTATAGCCCTAAGACTTACTGCTGTAAGAAGCTTGACATTTTTGTGGTAAAAACCTGCAATGTTATTGTGATGTTGAATAGAAAAAGATCACCAATGGGTTGAAAATGAAGCTTTCCTTTCATTTGTTCCAGCCAAGGACAGATATAAAGAGATGACTGGGATTAAAACCTCACTAACAGTCTGGATCTCTTCCTGCACAAGCACTCCTTAAATTTGCTGAAATGATACTCACCAGAAGGTAGAGTTACACAAAGCCACTGGGCAGCCTTCAAAGACAGAGGATACACATTTAATCTCATCTTACATATCCCATTAGACTGTGAGAGTGGATGCCAGAGTTACCAGAAATATGTTCTTATCCCAAATGTACTTTTCTTTATGGAAGAGGCTAAAATATATTTAACAAGATTATCGCCTAAACTCAGTAAATTGGCTTCTTTTCACTAAGGCAGAGCTTAGAGCAGCACAAATTACTGGCTACAGGTTAATGAGATCTGACTGCTCTCCAGAGGGTGCAAGCTGCTGCTCTATAGATCCCCGACAGCTGGAGTCAAATGACCATCCAACTTGGGGCCCCCCTTTCCAGACCACTGCCAGGTTGCAAAAGCAAAAGCCACAGATCTGACCTTGTCTCCTTTTTTTTTGTTTCAACAGTGGTGACAGAAGTGCACCATATCAGCAAGGATTTTTTAATTTCACAGATTGCACTGTAAAATCCTTTTCCCACACACATCTTCCTTTCTTCTGAAGGGATTTTGCTGGCTGGTAGTTTCCCAGATTTCAGTTTCACTGAACAGCACATTCTGCAAAAAACAGCAGTTCCAGAAGGGAGGAAACTGTCACACACACAGTGTCAGCAACAGTCCACAAAGTTTATTAGAAAGGTCTTTTCTAGATAGTGAAATGATTACAGGTGACCTACTACAGCCTATGGTGTCTTACCAGGATCTTGCCACAGGCGCCTGTAGAGCCTCAGCAGAGCACAATACTGAGGAGTACACCCCAATCTAAACCCAGCTAAGTCAACAAAAGGGCATTTATTACCTTCAGTAAATTAAAGATGGGGGGGAAACAAAGCTTCTCCTTTCCCCTGTATCTCCCACTGAGGTGAGATTTCACTCCTCTAGTCAGGAATCCATCCTACATGCACATCTCATGCAAGGCATCCCTGCTCTCCAATACAAACATGCAACCTCATGAAACTTCTCATATTTTGATTGTAGCTTTGCTAACAGAAGGATAGACCATGTCCATGTTCCCAGCCTATGATGCAGTCTGGTGTTTCCATGACCTTTTCCTACAAACTCCAGCTCCACTGGAATGACTTGTTCATTGTGTTAGTTGTTCAATAACTCTTAGACACTATCATGCTAATACAGCTTTGAATAAATGACAAGTCACAGTCAGAAGTCAATAAAATGTAAGGAGTGATGACAAAACAAAAATGGCAAATTAAGTGCACAAAGGGAAAGAAAGGTGCTGGTATCTTTCTGCCTTCTTCCAAAGCACAGGCAGAATGAAAGATGGGCTAGAGAGAACAGATTCATCACACTTTGGCTTCATTATGATCATTAATTTATATTAGCAGGTGCACATTAAAGAAGATCTGTTTCTGGTACAACATCATGTGTCAGTCATGGGACACATAGGTAGCACTGATGCCCCTCATCATCCATCCTATGTCTGCATCCTGCCCTGTCTGCAACTTTGTTACAGGATCTAGTCAGCAGCACTACAGAGCTGCATGGGACATCATGGAGAGCAGCTTCTACCCAGAAGTGCCTAAAATGGTCAGAGATGGATATGGTTGGATAAAACCAAATGCATAATGGCATATCCCTTATTTCATGGCAGCTGAATGATATCAGATCACAGGTGCCATGGCTAGGGATTTGAGTCAGAACATTTAAAATAACCTTTTCTTAAGATGACATTTATAAATCTGCACTGGAAAAATAGCCAGGACTCCTGCTACTGAGGAACATATTGTGGAAGTGTTCTTCAGTCCACAGATCTACCTCATTCAGGGGAACCCATCCTAGGATTTGGCCCATTGCCCACCAGCAGGTTTCAAGGATATTACATGGGATTGAAAAGACCAGAGAATCATGCTTTTGGTAATGCCTACTTAAATTTTGTGGTCTGACGAAAATTCAGCCTGTGGAAATACATCTACCCTCCCTATCAGTTCCCTAAGAAGCCCCATCAATGTTGCAATATCAATTTATAGCAAGGTGTACATTAACTCCAAAAAGCTGAGATACATGACAGTGACTACAAATGAAAGCTGAGGGATAAAATAATGACACGATTGTGAATAAAAAAATGCATATTGAGATACCATGGAAAGAAAGTTATCATGCAGGAGAGGTACAAAATTAATTTTACCTAGTTGTATACTGTCTTAAATGAGAGAAACAAACAATCTCTTCACAGCCATGAAATTCTGCTTTGGAAATGTTTTGTGAACTCATACACAAAAAGAAAAACAAAGAGATAAACAGTCTCTTCTTCCCTGAACTGAAGAGCTACAGTACTGAACACAATGCCTGCTGTAAGACTAGTGACAATTAAGGATGTGTCACCCTGAGCAGTATCTCTGTTTGCATGTCCTCAGCCCCTGCAACATGACCATGCACAGAAATCCTACATTATGGGAATAAATATCCATTGAAGCCAAAATGGCAAGTCAGCTGAGCACATAAATTGCCCAGATTCTACTCGAGGACAAGAACAATTATTTTTCCAAATCCACTTTAAAACCCTCACCAAAGAACACTTTCTGAAGAGGTCAAGCCCTGATGATAGCTAATACTTTCCAATGAATCTTTGTTATTGCCCAAATACAAAGAGCAGTTTTAATGCATGAGGACAGCAGAACACCTCCAGGGGGGAGTCTGCCTGCATTTGTACAGATCATCACTTAAGTGTTCAGTAAATCATATGATTTTATGACTTTGAAAGGCTACACTTTGATGTCTGACAGACAGATGTCAGCATAAAAAGATAGGGGTAAAAAAAATTAAAGCTTTACAATTGACAAAACCATAGGGAGCTTGTGTGTGGAGACCAAACAAGCAACAGCAACCCTGCTACATCCTCATCTTTCTGCCTCCAAAATTTGTTTAGCAATAGCATAGCTACAAAAGTGGCAGCCATGTTAATTACCCCAAGTCACCACTGCCTGCTCAGCAATGAGGCTTCACAACTACTTACACTACTCCTTGCTCAGAAGCACCCACTACTGTTGGGAAACAGGTCCCCTACAATATGTCAAGGGGGTAGATTTAGACTTGACATAAGAAGGAAATTCTTTACAGGGAGGGTGGTGAAACACTGGAACAGGTTGCCCAGAGAAGTTGTGAATGCCCCCTCTCTGAAGGTGTTCAAGACCAGGCTGGACATGGCACTGAGCAGTCTGATCTAGTGGGAGGTGTCCCTGCCTATGGTAGGGGGGCTGGAACTCGATGATCTTTAAGGTCCCTTCCAACCCAAACTATTCTATGATTCTATGAATAAGGGGCACTTTAAGCTCTAATTAGTGCTAGTGCTTTGGGTGCAAATTGTTTGAGTAATATAGTTGTGTCGTAGCTTGTGCTGCTTCTGTCACTGCTCTTCCAGGGATCAACAGAAGGCTTCTGTCATCAATGTTCTCAATCCAGCCCTTTTCACAAGAGCTGCTATTCAGCTCGAGTGATTTTGTTAATTGTGGTTCTACTCAGAAAACTGACTCCATAAACATAGGATCATGGAGTTAGTTCATGTTTATTGCATCTCAATGATTTCCAGATCAAACACAGCCAGTTTACAAGAAAAAAAGATGTTTGGTTTGTTTTTCCAACTACCAGGTCTACAAACTCGCACTGGGATCTAGAAGTGAAGTTGTCATCTTTTTGGCTTATACCATTGCAAAAGGAATGTTAAAGACTTCTGCTCGCCCACTCCTGGAGCTGCTGCATACTTCCAGCTTCAACAGTGATAATAAAGAATAAAAATGAATACAATATTTTCAAACCCACTTATCTAATTCTGTGCTTCAGGGCTCCAGAAAGGTAATCTGATTTTAAAAGCTACTCCAAGGGCAACTCAAAGTGACAAGACTTAAGCGCCACTTAAAATCTTCCCGCATATTTAGGTACCTAAATAGTATGTGCCTAACTTTAGGCACCCATTTTTCAAAACTGTTCCTCTTAATTTAGTCAGCAAATTAATCAGCAAATTAATCAGATTTGCAGACACACAGATAGCAGATCGTTCCAGTAGGAAGGTGCTATTTTTATATAGACACTTGTCGGAGCAGCATTGCATGTTAAACTAAAATTTATGAGTCTGCAAGCTGAGTCTGTATTAACTATTTGACAGCTGCAAATTATTGTGTAACAGACATCAACAGCTTTCTCAGACAGACATGTGTATATGCAACTTCACCATTTCCCAGCTGTCTGTCTGTAAAACCTCAGCATTGCAGGGCTAGCAGGTTTCCCTCATAGCAACTCCTACACATCACAATCAGGTATTTGACCCCACTATCTTCAAGCAGGTGAAAGAGATAAGCTGTTCTGGGGGCAGAAGAACCCATGAAACCTGGTTTGCTGTGGCTTAACTTCCAATCACATTGACAGACAGATCCTGTAACTCTCTGTCACGTTCCCTATGAGTTCCCTACAGCAAAACCTCCACTTTTCACCTCTTCCTTTACTTGCCCACATTTTACTCTCCCAAATCATCCAGCTCTTTCCATCTAAGCTCTTGTGCCACCAGCCAAACATTTCACCAGTGCTGCTTTTCAAATCCCAGTCCCATGGTTGCTTTGAGCTTTGCAATGACTTGCACAAATCTTTGCTAACAGCTGTATGTGAAAAAGGGGTTTATTGAAAGTAAACCAGTTGTCAAGAAGTGTTTCCCATGACCCACGGAACAGCCGCACTAATGCTGACTATCCCCTCTAGATCCAGGCTTTGCCTCCTCCAGCCTGGAGCCATTGGGAGTTAATGACAATGTCTGATAGCAACCAAAGAGATAATGCAGAAGAGCTTACAGGAAAAGTGGGCTGAAAATAAAGGCTGGGAACACGTCCAGTGTTTACAGATGGACTGAGTTAACGAGTTCGGAGGAATTTTCCAAAATACTATCCAGTTTTATACACATGGCCTTTCCACACTGGTTTCAGAAGCCAGAGGTGCCTGCTTGTAGGGACAGGGCTTCCAGACCATTCCTGGGCACTCTTTCTCCCTCCTCCATCCCCCTCCAACAAGGACAAGCAAGGATATTTAATTAAATTCAAATGTTATCATTTTCAGCTAAGTGTAAAATCATTGGTTTGGAAAGCACTGTGCCTGGCTTTCATCATTAAGGAGTGCTGTGATCAATGTAACATGAGGCCAATTAGGGCAGTTATGGCACTGAGAGATGTATTTCTGTTATCTGACTCTCTTTAGGTATTTGTGTGTAAAGTGAAGGGAAAAGCTACAGGCAAATGGTAATTGTGCTCCTTAGGACACATGCACTCCCCATGAGCTCCTTGCAGGGCCACTTCAATCACAGAACTACTTAGTGCCAGGCAACTGCCAGTCCCTTGTCACTAAAGTCCCAATCAAGCCCTTGCCTGTGATGATGAAACCTGCCTAGAGATTTTAGCAACCCATAGTCACACAAGACAAGTTAGCTGCTCCTGCAAACAAGCCACTGTGGACCTGTCTTCATAAAGTGCCATGCTGAAATGAGTACCGTGAGAAGGAATGGGTGTACTTGTGGCTCACTCCAGCCTCCAGATGATATTTTCCAAGCACATAGTCACAGCTCGTGCTATTTGAGTCATCCTCATCTGAGAATGCAAATAGTTCCCAACCAGTAATACAGCAATACAGCTTAGAGCCTGGCTTCTCTCACAATGTTTCAAGCTGAGTGGGGTCCTGGAGAGCCAGGGACTGTTTGATATGGGGACAAGGGTCCATACACACCCTTCCAGTGCTTTGCAGAGAGGCCACAGTAAAAAGACAGACGTCAGCAGCAGATCTTGACACAAGGGCTGAAGGAATTGTGAGCACTTGCCTGTGGTACAATTTGGTCTAATGTTTGGGCAATGTTGCCCTGAAGAATGAAAATTCTGTCCTGAAAAAGCTGATCCCTGTGCTCTGCTATGGGAAGGGTGGAATTTCAAACCCTGATCTAGCAGCAATGAGATAAGCCTTGACCAACCCTAATTTCCCTCCAGGTTGCGCTCAGTATGGGAAGGCCTGTGTTATAAAATCTAACATTGCAGCTGCCTGAGGAAGGATGGTAAAGCAATGAAACTAAATAAGCTGGAGGGAAAAGGAAGCCCTCCCAATATCACTGGCTTTAGACTTTGGATTAAACTCTGTCCTTAGTCAAGCCAGTGAGGAGGAGCAGTTCTGCACAGTTTTCAGAGGACTACAAACTTATCCCACTGAAATCATCCTTCAGTTCCACACTTCCATTTGATTTTCTTCATTACTTCTCTGTGAATTATTTTAGTTCCATATAAGAAGAAATAGATATGCCTTGCTGTTTACAGCACAGGACTTTGCACAGCTACTGACTCAGAACTGAATTCTTATTGCTGGATTCCCAAGAAAAATGACATTAAATGGAAGTTTCTACTGAGCAAATTCAGATATCGAAAAGCAAAATTAGCATTTTGTGGGAAGTTGTAATTATTCTAGACAACCAAAAGAAATACAGAAAATCTAGATCTGAGTTAAGTGTAAAAGATGGCTAAAGTATGTGAAGCACTGCCAAGGCATACCAACAAAGTTGTGGAGATCCTTCAGGGATGCCAAGAAATGAGTGCACAGCTATGGCTAGTGTGCAGTTCTACTGATAGCTACAGATTAACTCAATATTGAAAGCCCATTTCATTTTTTTATCTTTCCCTAATTGAATTATTTTAGTACGAGTAAAAGAAGACCATCTGTCTGCTGAGAGTAACGTGCAGGTATACAACATTAATCTGGCAATAAAGCCATCAAGAACCATCCCTTGGCTCAAATCCTTAGAGTATATATCGTACACAAAAGTTTCTTATAAATTAATTTAGCCCAGGAAACAGTTACTGCTCATAAACATGAGATGTTTCTAACCTTTCATTGATGTACTCTCCCACAAAAACATGAGATGGTGGAGATGCCCAGACATCAGGACAAGTCCCAGCTCATTTAAGAGAGCCATTCAGACATTAACACTGAACCCACACTTGCATTTTACCCCTTGTAAGGAAATGGCCTTGTCTTCCTTGGTGCACCTTATCCAAATACCTGTGAAGGTGGTAACTCATGTCACAGCAAAGATAATAAACACTGCAGGTGGCCCAATACTTAAGACCTTCCCCCAGCTCCATGTGGTGCTGCCTGAGGCCCTGCCATGCCAGGCAACTGGTCTCCAGGAAGCTCTGACATTTTCCTTCGTCGTCCCAAGATAAGGAAGCTTAAAAGAAAGATTTGCTTTTGAAACTTGGTTACAGACATAATGTGTGATCACACACTAATCCTTTGCTCTTCCTGCATCTTGGTTCACCCATATGCTGGGGACAGCATGTTTCTTCACCTCCTGAGAGCAGCCACAGAGCCTGGAAGCAGCATCTTGTCTTTTCACTGGCCAAGAAAATTTCTTACCATCAGTGCTAAGTGGGTGTTTTCTCTGTATGGTTTGCTCAAAGGGAAATTAAAAGATAGGGAAAAAAAATACAAATATGCTCTTGAAAGAAAATATGTCCTTAGAAAACTGAGAAAATATTCAAGTGTCACTCATTTAACAATGCTGCCAAGTAAAGCTTCAAGTTATTTGTTTGTTGACTTCATGAAGTATAATCTGACATATCATCAGTCCAAGCCACAGGATGTTTTCAGCACATGGTGGTTACAGTGCTGCCCCACTGTTCTGGCACAGTGAAAAACCTTCAGGTGGAACTCACAATCCAGTATTAATTTTTCCTAGAGTAAGTAAGAAATAGGACTGAAAAACATCACTTGCATCCCAGAGCAGGCACTATGGAGAATGGTGTGCTTGGAAGCAAAGTGGATGTATCCTGTGTGTCAAGGAAGAGTAGCATGAGAAAGCCGAGTCCCTCACTGAGGTCATGCATGGGATTATCACAGTTCCAGGATAAGCAGATCCCTGTGCCATGCACCACACTGCCTCCCCTGACAAAGCCCAGGACCAAATCAGACACTTACTTATCCTCCATACTGAAAATGTTTACAGCTTTTACTAAGCACTTCAAAAACATGCTTGTCTCAGGAGTCTGTTTACACATTTTTGATCTGAGCTTTCAAACATTTCATTAGATCTTCAGAAGGTACAGAGAGGGACCACATGTAGTTTGGGTGGTGGAAGAGGCATTTAAGCACAGAGTGGGTGAAAGCCCAGATCTCTTCCCCCTCAAGTCCTCCTTACATCTGACAACAATTGCATCAAATTTCCAAGCACTAATAGCTCCAAAAATTAGCAGATTTGAAAATAAAACATGAAACCATGCACTTAATCACCTGGGTACTGGAGCATGTAATTTCTCTATTTACAAGCTTGAAAGCTGCCAATGCAGGTGCAAAAAGCACAAGCCTTTTCTAAACTTTTGTTCTTTGCAGGAGAAGTGAGAACACCTGGTCACCAAAGCCCTCACCTTCAAATTTTGAGACATATGCCCCAACTCTGTGTGGGATTTTCAGTGAAAAGAAGCTGATGATACTGTCCTCAACAAAAAAACCTACGCAGTGAAATCTGCTTGGTCTCTACTGAGGTGAGACTCAGGTGAGGGTGACAGAACACTGGAACAGGCTGCCCAAAAAGGTTGTGGAGTCTACTTCTCTGGAGATGTTCAAACTCCACCTGGAAACCTTCTTGTGTGACCTGGTTTGGGTGTTCCTGCTCTGGCAGGGGGATTGGACTAGATGACCTTTTGAGGTCCCTTCCAATCCCTGATATGTGTGATTCTGTTAAACAGAATTGGTACCAAATTACCCCTAATTTTTGAAGCTCTTGTCCTATATGGCTCTATGTGAGGTGCAAATCAGGGCATGGAGTGGAATCTGGCAGCCAACGGTGTTCAGTGTGTGGCTAAATTCAAAGATGGATTCAGAAAAGAGGAGGAAGCATCACAGTCACATCTAGACAAACCCCAGTACTGCTATAAAGAAGACTCATTAGTGGCACTGCAGCTTCCCACTCTGGACACAGTGCATTTGATGCATACGTTTTCAAACTGAGTCAGCAAACCAATGTGGCCAAAGAAATTCTAAAGAAGTTAATACAAGAAGTAGGGGAAAAAATAACAATGGGCAGCAGAGAAATATTATATGAAGCTATAAATGACTGGATAATCTTTATCTTAATTCCACCTTCCTGCAAAGAAAACCACGGACTTGTGGCTATGAGTCTAGTTTGTTCCTCTAGACAGGAGAAGCAGCCAAGATTTCAAATGCATCACTGGCACAATGGATCTCAGCATCATGCTCTTCTGGCACAGAAGGTCAATTTCCAAGGCATATTCCAAGGCCTTCTTCAGGCCAAGACCTGGATTTTACTGGGAGACAATTTGTGCTGAAAGCCAGTCAGCAAGTCACAAAGAGACATGATCATCTCTGAGCTCTCCAAGCTGGAGCCATGTCTGTTTCATAGGAGGTTCTTGTTAGAAAACTTATGTAATCTGAGAGATGATATTTATCACTTATTCAGCCTGTATAATTTTTAATTCAAGCAACGGATACACATTATTTGCTTTAAAAGGGATAATCCAACTGCCCCATATCCTTCCTTTAACTGGATATTATAGGAATTGAATGGAATATATATGGCTTTCCTAAAAGAACAAGATTGTGTGATAGCTCACAGCTGCCAGGCCTTTCCAGCTGAAAGTGCAATGGAATGAAAACCAATAGTTAATCAGTGAAAATTAGGACAATGAGTCAAAAATGAGAAAGTGAGAATGGAAGTCTTCCATGCTTTATAATGAAAAGATTATCTTGCTAAATTGCACAGTTTAAAGTCAAAAGAAGAAAGTTCAAATGTGGCACAAGTTAAAAGAATTACATTTTCATAAAGATTTTTTTTAATCCTGTCTTCTAAATAGTCAATTATCTGTTGCACATAAAACTGTAGGATGGTAATTGGAAACAGAGTCTAGTCCCATGACAGGAAATAAACTCTTATCAATGGCTTTTGCAGATCTCACTCAAACAGTTGGGAAATTGGTAGGCCTGGAAATTAATAAGCAAGAGCACGGTCTTAGAGAAGGATATAGCAAATACACTTATCTGTAATGAGTCCATACTGGGTTTTTTGCCATAAAGATAACCCTTGTATAAGAAATCCAGCCATTTCCTGATTTGGACTTTGTCAGGACTCCTGGTAACAGCATTGAGGAGAAAACCCACGTAATTTGCTTGGCAATCTGAGACAGACTCCAGCTTCCAAGCAAGCACAAACAAGAGATTTTCTAGCATCTTGGGAGCTGAGCTAAAGACAATAACAGAGCATTACACAACGTGACAGAAACCCATTCTCCCCACAATCTATTAATGCAGCTGAATCACTCAATTCTGCAAACTGCATTTATCATTCAACATTAATTGGGGCAAATTAAGTGATAATTTATGACTTTTCTTCTTCTTCATAATTACTTATGGAAGGAAATCGTGAAGAACTAACATGTAAGATGATGGGGGAATGTTTCAGAATAATTTGCTGAACACGAATGTTCTTTCCTTTCTGCTTACAGAGTAGTAACTTCCCTCTCAGTTACCTGGACCGTCATCTTCATCATCTATGCACCATTCTCCAACTCAATGGACATAGGAAATTCACAGCCCACTTTGTCTAGATGCCTGGATAAGACCTATGTCCATATTTGTGTGAGATACACTTAACAGCTGGAAACCAAGGGAAGAATCCAGAAGTCTGAGGCTGATGTTTCAACACACTGCCAAGTCCTGGCACAGTGTGACCTCTCTTTTTCCAGAATGAAGATTTGGACCCTTCATGAAATCAAGAACCATTTAAATCAAGACCAAGAATTACTACTTATCTTACAGACACAGAAAAAGGAATTTAACTTAGGCTGAAAGGCAAATTACAAAGAAAAAGAAAACCTCTAGCAATGTAATCTCATAAGCAATTATTCCTTTCACAGTCTATTACTCCTTGCATATTGCCAGCCTTCCCCAGTTAAGTGTCCTGTGCTATTTTAAAGAGTATAAATCAGTGCCAGTTCAAATGGATGTTGCAAATTCATGCAGATGAAGAAGACAAACATCCAAGGCATAATTCTTTATTCCAGGCAAACTTGAAGTTATAAAATGGCTTTCTGTACACCAAACAGGCCTGACTGATCCATTTTTCCACAGTGATCAGAAGACAGGCTGTGAAGTCGATAAGGACATGCTGATATTTGGCAGTAAAACCTCACCAAACCTTTCCAGATGAGATAATATACAAATCCAGAATCTGGAGTAAAAGCAGTATGCATTTTCTTACCCCAGCTGAAAATTCACAGTCATTTTGTTCCCATTTTATTCCTGTCACACACTGTTTTCTTAAACAGAAGGTATATGTTGTAGAAAAAAACCAAAGCAGTTGATGTGAATAAAAAAAGCTTTATCTTCTACCCTTCCTCCTCTTTATCATGCAGCAAACCCTGTCTGAATTTCTCTACAGCATGCAAAGATAAGTAGCAGCTAAATAACATATTGCAAGCAAACACATCATTACAAGGTTAAGTCAATACATACAATCCATGCATGAAATGCTCTCTGGAAGAGATGAGAAATCTTGACACAGAGTGATTATAGATTCAAAACCAGGTGGTAGCATGGAGTGTATAAATCATTGAAGAAGTTGGCTCTCCATTTGGATTTTTAAAGATAGTGTGTTCAAATGAAAAAATGGAGCAAGACACAGACTGGTGATAGGCTTAAATGATGGGGTTTTTTCTCAGGTAACAAAATCCATGTTAGTGCAAAAGGAGAGGATGCCTTTCCACTTCTGTGGGTGCAGAGAAGAGAAGAGAGAATTTTGGGTGCAGCTCACATGAGCATTTTTTCACACCAAACAGAAGTGGAGTGTACTGACAGCACCTTCAAGAGCACTTGAGAAGATATCACAGTAAAAAACTTCACAGAGCAACTGCCCAGCTTCTAGACAACAGAAATAACTGTCCCAGCCTGCTGTTTCAGTGCTGATGTCAGCCTTGTTTGAGTAAGCCTCTTGTCCACATTACCACTGGCAGCAGAAATGTAACCATGAGAGCAACTCTACCTTCTGAGAATTATTCTTTGAGGCTGACCCTGAGAAGCAACAGCTGGATAAGCCTTCAGGATGAAGGTGCTCCTTTCCCACTGTCTCCCCTCACCAGAACTATCCCTGCAGGCTTGGCTGAGACCTGAGTGAGGTGGGGCTGTGTTATGCTGACCCTGTGTATGTGGACCCATTTCCTTGTATTATGAGAGAAGCACCATCCTCCTAAGCCAAATGGTGATGGACATAATTTCCTCTGCCAAATTTCTCATCTGTCAGGTGTCTCTATGAGAAACGATGGCTCTTTTTTTTTCTTGCCTGTAGCAACAAAGCAAAACTAACAAAAAGCACTACTGAGCATTTTCTGGCCGTTTTGAAATACTACAATTGCTTCCAGCATAGACCAGGATTTTCAAAGGGTTGTCCTTTTGGGGAACCTAGTTTCTTAGCAACTGCATAAGGTCTCTTGAAGAGTACAGTCCAAAAAGACAAGTGATGAGCATGCTTTAAACTCAGCCTCTTGTTAAAGGACTCCAGTAGGGTAACTTGAAAACATGAACCCTCAAAATGTCTGCTTCCACCAGAGAAATCTCATCCTCAGGTTCATATCAAGCACAACCTTCTGTATCTGAACCCCTTTGCAGGCTCCTCCTGCTCCCACTAAAGCAAATAGGTGTTCTGTCAGTGCTGTGAGCAAGTCTTGTTTTCACTAAAATCAATCTTTCAGCACATTTAGGAAGTTCAAGCAAGCACTTGGCTGTAAATCTGAGGGATTTATCCAGACAATGATGTTAACTGTTGTATGTAGGAAATGCTGCAGGTTGACCTAACACTTCTACACAGAAATTTTACTACATCTCCTGTATCAGTCACAGAAACATTGGTAGGAAAAAAACCTATCCATTGTTATTAAAAAGGAAAGTCAGTTCCCAAAATAAGAAATATCGTGTCCTATCATTTCTTTGCCAAACATTACCGTGTACTTAATCAGTCCACTAGGAAAAGAGATTAAAGAGAATTGTATAGGTTGGATTATGGACTGACAAAGCCCTTTCAACCTGCAATTCTAAAAGTATAAATTTCTGCCATCCTACCCCACAGTTCAGCAGCTGAAATATCAGATCCATCCAAAGGTTAGTGAATCCACTGCCATTGAGAATCAGGCTTTACACTGTGATGTGAGTTTCCTTTTACTGTTGGAAGGGACTTTTTCTATTAGTCTGAAACAGAGCAGTGCAGCTGAGCAGAACACAGAGCAGTTTTGTCCTTTTCACTTGCCGTGCTGAATGGACTGTCAGCAGTTCAGTCTATGTATCATGAATTCTAAAGTACTGGTTCAGACTGGAGTCCTCAATAGACCTGCTGTGGTACCAGGCAGCTTCCTAATTCCCATCACTGCAAAAGCAGCAGAGCAGAACACACAAAAACTCTCTTCCCCCAGAAAACTCCAAACATCCTCCTTTCTCCCACATTAAACAACATTTCTGTTTCCCATTTCTGCCTCCTCTTTCTGCAGTGCTGAACATACATTTGGGACCTGCTCAGTAGGTTCCCCAAACTATACACTTCATCCCAGCCCTCCTCTGGGAAACAGGAAACACTCTCAGTGTCTCTTCAGGCAAATTTCTGTAGTGGCCTCCTGTTTCCCCCATCGCCTCCTACCCCAGACTTACTCTGATCCCTGAATAATTTGCTCACACAGTATTGCTTCACTCACCATTAGAAGACATAAATCAAAACACAAGCACTGCAAGGCCTTACATTTTCAGAATCTATTACTTTTTTTATTTCTTTGGAAAAAAATCTATGTGATAAATATGAAGGACTAACAAGTGATGTTTCAATGCAAGCTGATGGAAACTAAGTTTTACTCAAATTTGAAAAAGAAACTTTTTTTCCCTATTACTTTAAAAAGGTCAGTGTTCGTTCCCCAAACCCCCAAACCTTGATGAAGCTCAGTACAACAGCCATCAGGCTACTGTTTGCAGACTGCTGCCTGGTACAATGTGCCTGTCTGCTGGCTCCCTCCTCCCACGCTTCCATTCCAGACTCTGGCATCATTTGACCCCAGGACAGCAGATTAAGGAAGGCTCTGGCATCCCCTGTCAGCTTTGCTATTTGTCACCAAAAAGCAGCACGGAGCAATGCTGTGGACAAGGAAGTCACCAACACAAACCTTACAGCCAGGTTCAATACAGCAGGATAAAGTTACCAAAGGTGGGAAACTGCTGAATCAGGCAGCAGAAGGATTCACTCTAGTAGTTACTCATCAAGACAAATCCTTTCTATCCCCTAAATTGTCTGTCTTGTCCTTATGGTCCAAATCCCCTTTCACCATTAAATTACTCTTATGAGATGTTTACGCTGACAGGTTCAGAGTAACAACACACCCTATGGAGCCAAACTTTACCTGATCAGCTTTTTCAAGAAATAAGAGAGCTGGTCAGCACATTTTTATTTGTTAATGGCTCTACCAACCTTTGTCATCTTTATAATATTCCTATGGAGAAATTCTGCCTGTGATTCAAGGACAAATGCTCACACTTGACCAGTGCACCTCACAAAAACTTCCATCCAGTTTTAGATCCCACTTAATCTGCAGTAATAAGTTCAAAGAAGTGACATGATCACACAAATACTTGTTTAATTACCACCAGCTGTTTGATAATGGTGAGTGCTCTTCAGAGGGAATAACATCTCTCAGATGCATCCCTGAAGCATGCAATTCTGGCCATAAAAAACAACATCTGAAAGCCAACAGCAATTGCCTGAATCTTCACTTAAGTGAAAACAAACATATACATAAAGTAGTACCCAACCACTACAGCAACGTGAAGTCACCACAGCCAGCAAGTGTAAGTGAAGCTCAGACTCAAACTGAAATAGATTTTTTGTTGTGGCCCTCATCCTCAAACAGCAAAAATGCATCTTGCAGAGTCAGATCGGCAGCCAGCATTTTGGCTTTCTAATTCCTGCATCTCTGAAAACAGAAAAAGCTTCTGGTAATCAGAAATTTCTAAGTCATGTTACTTTGAAGATGGTTGTTAGCCTGCATTTCTTTACAGATATCAGAATTATTTACTACAGAGTTTTTATAGCTGGATTTAATCAGCTGCAAATAGCTGAGACATCATTTAAACCACACTTACACAGTGCTTTTGCCACTTCAGAGCATTGTTTTTTGTATAACATGATCTCAGATTCCCAAACAATTCAAAGCTAAACAAGAGCTCACACAAATGCTAAACTGTAAGATCATGTACTGTCTTTTTTTTACAGGAGATTCTGAGTACAAAGAGCTAGAGTCAAGTTATCATCTTCCCAGGAACTCACTAGGAGTAACTAGGTCTAAAGTCCCAGTCAGAGAGTGTTTCACAACTGAAGGCTCTATTAATGATCTGGATGCCATTAACAAAGATTTTATAGACACATAAACTTCAAAAGGCCAACAGTTTTTACCCACTCTGTGAAAACTGGGCAATTAGTGCAACATCCGCTGCTAAGGGCTGGTGTCCTTGGTTAACAATTCACAACAAATCAGCAAAAACAATTAGGGTTGTTAACATACAAGGCACTGATGACATTTACTTTGTGAAGTCATGTGGTGCCCCAGCATGATTTAGAGATTTTATACCAGGGGATACATGTACTCACGTATGTTATAAACCTGCTCATTAGAGACTACAAGAAATGTCAGCCAAGAACCCCAATTCCTTAGAATAAAAACATAAGGGAGTCAGATATTTCCTTCTGGTGATGTGTATTACAGCTTACTGGTGTAGTCTGTTTAATAATAACAAAAACAGAGTGAGAAGAGGCAAAAAGACAAACTCTTGTCCCCTTGGGACGTCTACTGTCTGGACAGGTCTTCTAGAGAGGCGATTTTAGCTCCTGCCTAATTGGTGCTCTGCCCAGTGTCCTGCTGTTCTCCACATCCCTGTCCCCATCTGCCACCTTTGTGAGATGGGGAGTGGGCCTTGATGGCACTGAAGCTTAATGCAATGAAGCAAGAGCAATAATGGGCACACAGCATGGAGATGGATTTAAAATTCAGGCCTCCTGTGCTATCCCTCTGCTTCCCACATCCTTAAGAAAGCAGAGGAGTTCCCTCTATGCTGCCAATAGATGGGGTTTGATTCCTGTAGCCTTTTTTTAGCCCCGTGACAGTTTTAATTATGGTGAAATGAATGGTATTTCACCTCTTGCTTTGCAAATTCTGTTCCAAAGGGAAATTCAAACAAGGTTGCTTTCATTCTAATTCTGAAAGAAAACAAATTTGGTAATGTCAAAATTTATAATAAAACACGCTTCCAAATGTGGACCAACTGTCATCCTGATGCTTTAGTAGTAATTTAAAAAAGCAAATTTGAAACAGCTGAAATATCTGGAAAAATTAAATAGCAATGCTTGATTTAAGAAAAATATAAATTGATGGAGTAACTTTCATTAGAATCAGAATTAAAATGCACATGGGAAATAAACTGGAATATGTCACTTGCTTTTTGTTCATCACAGGTCACCAAGTTAAAATGAAAAAAGCAAACCTGGAGTGTTTTACTAACCTGAATTATGGAAAAGAATGTGGTCTTGAGTTGCTCCCATAGCAATTTGGAAAAGTACTCATTTTTAAAAGACTGATTTTCTGGCAATTTTGTATGTCAGAGTATATCCATGAGCTGTAAAGGACAGAGCACACGCTTTCTGGACAGCCAATGACTGGACACAAGTCTTTCACCTGATTTCATGATATAAACTTGATATAGACCAATATTTAATTAGTCTGTAAATAAAGGTCATGATTTGGTAATACTTCTCTGCTCCATGGGATTATTTAAGCATGTCCCTAAGCCATATGAAAAGCAATGGACTATAATGGCATAGTCATGACTCTTTCCTAATCAGGAAAATTTTCTTTCTCGTGTATTAAAAGTAAAAATACCATCCAAGAGAATTCCAGAGGAGAAGATCTTCAAAGAGTGCAAAAGAACTGCAGGTCAAACAGAAAAGACAAAGATAC
The DNA here is from genome assembly GCA_013400935.1 of Turnix velox. Classification (NCBI taxonomy): domain Eukaryota; kingdom Metazoa; phylum Chordata; class Aves; order Charadriiformes; family Turnicidae; genus Turnix; species Turnix velox. Next base: position 178,128 of record VZTY01013246.1, read on the forward strand.
TTGCTGCCAAGGCTTGAAACATACATATTCCCCCTGGAGTAGGGGTGACTCAGTGGCACTGGCTGGTACTAACATGTCCCAAAGGTTTCTACACTTTTTGGATTCCTCTTTTAAAATAATTACCAGACTTATCAGAAGCCCAAAGCAGAACTCCCAAAATCAAAATGAAATTAAGAGATTTTCCCCATTTTTTTTCTCAATCATATGAAATTTATCCATTGACTTGTACAGAATCTGGTTTTGTCAGCTGCTTTATTCTAGAAAAGCAGAAGATTCTCTGCAATCCCCCATCCCCCCCAGACTTTTCTTTGTTCATTTATTTCCTGTGATGGCAATAGCAGGAAAGAATCTCATATAGTACTGAGGATGAACAATCCAGTTAATAGCATTGCTGGAAATTCACACATCTGGGATAAAACCATGCTTCAGCCTGACAGCTGTTTGAAACTCATCAAATAGTCCCATTTTGTTGAACAAAATCCCTTCAGCATTCATTTTAGAAGACTCAGCCAACTTTTTGTTCAAATTTACAAATTTATGACGTAACACTTGCTTGTGAAAGCCCTGCAAGTAAATTTTCAGAGGCCTGAAGATCTCTGAGAATTTAAAGATCTTCAAACAATTCCCAGACAGAAGAAATCACACCTAGGCTACATGGACAACCACCCACTGTCACTCCCTCCAGATCTCTAGGGTTGCACCTGCCCAACAGCAAGAAGAGCCTGGCCCTGGACATCTCCTTCCACAGCCAACTCATCAAGGACTAGCAGCACACCTCAATAAACAACTTGTGTCCCATGATCCAGTTAGAAATCAGAGGAAGCCATCAGCTATTTACTGTACACATCATGCCCAAGCAGATGCCATCTAAAGCAGCTTCTGTACCCCTAGACAGGAGATACATCCATTTGGAAATCATCATCCTCATCACTGGTTCTGTGCTGTGTATCTTCTGATGGTCTGCAAACTCATGTTCATTTACACTGTGAACAATACAACAAGAATTTTCTCTCCTTCCACTAAGCACTTCTGCCCTTATCTGACCAATCTGAGCATAACCTGCATGCTTCAGAATCATGGAATCACACAATGTCACAGATTAGAAGGGACCTCAAAAGACCATCTAGTCCAATCCCTCTCCCAGAGCAGGAACACCTCGACCAGGTCACACAGGAAGGTGTCCAGGTGGGTTCTGAATGTCTTCAGAGAGGGAGACTCAAAGACACTGCCCATTTCCACTCACAACCATCCCAAAAATATTTCTAGTGCTCCAAACCACTCCAAACTTCCCTTTAATGACAGTCATCAGAGAGACATCCCCCCAGAAAATCTTTCAGCTTCCCTATCAGCAAAAATGATGCTCAGGAGAGATTTCTACCCAAGTGTCCAGACAAAAAAAGATGGATCAGAGCGAACCAAGCTGTTTCAACACAGGGGGGGAGTGGGCAGGAGGCAAATGTGAAGGCATACAGGGAAAATATACACACAACCAGGATTTGACTTACAGGGACCTACAAGCTGGTGGTTGGAGACATCCAGGGTTTTTTTTAACCTTTTGTTCATTGTTTTAGTAATTTTATCTCTCGATGACAGATGAGGCGGATATTGCTAGGAAACTAAATGATTTCTTTGACTTAGTGTTCTGCAGGGAAAATGAGGGAAACATGCCAGAAATTGAGAGAAATTTCCCGGGGGCAGAAAATGAAAAATTAATGAAATGCTAGGCAACACTCAAGTATGTCAAATGAAAGAAAAGAAAGGATAAGAACAATTAAAGTCAGACAATGCTCTGAAGGGGTCGGAAGGATCAGCAAGGCAGAGTCTGAACACATACTTGTGTGGTGGAAGCCATTTAACTCTCCACAAGGAGCAGAAGATAGACTTGGCACTGGGAAAAGTCACCAGCAGTAACTTGAATAAAGAGTCACACATTCACAAAAGGGATGCCAAGGTGGGTTGATCAATTTTTTCCCTGTAGGGAGATGACAGTGAAGACAGACTCAGGATGAATAAGCCAGTCTTGTTGAGTTGGCTTTCAGCAGGGAAGTACCATCTCTGTAATCAATGACAGCAAGTGGAGAAAAAAGTGAAGGTATGTAGTAACTTATCAGGCAAGAGAAAAAGTAACATATGTGGGCTAATTGTCCTTAATGTATATAAAGCTATATATATATTATTGTATACAGAGATGTTCTGTGCCCATGACTTCTGATTGTTGAAAGCCTGTGTCAGCACTAAGCCCAAATATGCTGCTGGCATCTTGCAGCCACTCAGCTGCCTCTGCACCACTAGGCAGAGTAGTTCACAGCTCTGAATCCCAGCCTCTGACCTCATCACAGATTGGAGCTGCCAGTCTGACTCTGCATACTGATCCTGCAGCAGCCCTGGGTTTGTGACACAAGCCCTAGTGTCCCTGGATAGGGGACAGCAGGAGAAGGACATGGATTTAGGTCTAAATTGGAGACGGCACTTAGACATATGGCTATACCTCTTTGGGACAAGGCTGTTTTCCTAGATTAGTGAGCATCACCTCAGCTTGCTAATTATAACTTAGGGGAAGACTAGATGCAGAGACACAAAGAAAGGAGAAAATAGGTCAATTACTCAGTTCTGAGAAGATGGGGAAGATAATCTTAAAAAAAGAATTACTGAAAGGACTACACCCAGCTATCCTGATGAAAGTGCAGGATATTGACCAACAAACATCACTGGTCACAGCAAAAAAAACCCAAAAAAACAGGCCAATGATGGAGAACAGACAGCAGCTTCTTAGAAAAAGACTTTCTGTGGACCGTATCCCAGAGACCAGTATGTTTTGCAAGGCACAGTGGTAGGCTCCAGTTTCCTTAATTCCCTTTTAAAAGGATGAATTTTCTAATGAGGATACTTGCCAACGGATCACATGGTGATCGTGGCATGTCTGCTGGTATCAGCCAGGCTGTGCTGCCCTGCCAAAGCAGCCAGCATTTCTGTTTTACAGGAGCAAGGGGAGGGTAATTGTCAGATGAAGAGAAGTGCCAAGACTTCCCATGATGGAAGGTGATAGACAGGTCTCACACTTCCATACCAACTGTATCAACGCCTGATTTTTCAATCACTTTCAATAATTTCTTCAGGCTCCAAAATAAATGTGGACAGATGACATGATACCCAGACAAAACCTGACTCTCCCAGTGGGAGGAGAAATATTCCTGAGGTTAGTAGGAACTCAAATTTTAAAGCCAAAGAAAGTAACATTTTTCCTATATGCAGCCATTACATTTCCTTTCTGTGCATCTCCTTCCTGTAAAAGAAAAACACTCATGGCTAAGTGAGATCAAATGTATATATTTATGTATATATATAACGTGTGATGCTGGAAGAAGCCTGCTGCCAGAAACTCCTGATGCTTTGGGACAAAAGCTGTACTGAAATCAACTGGAGTCTTTCATTCACAGCTCCGTGTACCTCTTCCAAAATCCTGCAAAACCTCTGTACTCCAGAGCCTCTCCTGCAGGTGTGAGGGAACTCATGGATTTTATATCAGAAATGACACAAGAAGTCTCAAACAGAATAGTAGGCTTCTCTCACAATTGTTCCACTAGTTCAACAAGCATAACTGCCTGCTCACCTCCAGCATGGGGGCCAGAGAGGTTGTGGATGCCTCCTCAATCCCTGGAGGCTGGATGAGGCATTGAGGTCTAGTGAGAGGTGTCCCTGCCCATAGCAGGGGGGTTGGAATTAGATGATCTTTAAGGTCCCTTCCAACCCAAACCTTTCTCTGATTCTATGAAAGTGCTGCCCACCAAAACCAAGCCAGACAAAGGCAAAGGGCCAGCTGGCACCTGTCACAGGAAGCCAATGGCTGGTAGCAAAAGCATGGAAAGCCAAGCAACAAATTGGACACCAGGTACCTCTGTGCATACTTGTGAGGCCCTGGGCTTGGAAGGGGATTTGGGAAGGTCTGGCCAGCACTTTCACTGCATTTATCACAACAGCAGGTTTTAAAGCACTGGTACAATGGTACTGTGGTGAGCAATGAAATCACAGCCTGGATTTGCTTTTGCTGTTTATCTGAATTTTTGGCAGTTCTTTCCATGAGCTAAGGTTTTCATTGGGTTCTTCTGTTTGGTACTGGTCAGGTCCTCAGCAGCTGGAGTCAGCAGCCATAATTTCAAATCATTTCAGTGAAATCCAGGGAGCTGCTACAATTTTTCCCAGCTGTAGATCTGGCCCACAGTACAAGATCACATCATAAGAGAAACAGCTTCACCAGGGAACAAGGCTGCAGAGTCTTGTGCTGGAGCCATCTGGCTTTGCAGCACAAGGGGTTGTGACTTTAAAGGGAGGAGAGGAAGGAAAGACTCCACTGAGCTGCTACCTGGCTGTGCACCCTGCACTGTATTTGGGTGGGGAGATGAACCCCTGTGTGGGATCCTTTCTTACTCTGAAGCACTAGATAATGCTATGAGTTTTTCTACATTATAGCATCCAATGCATATAAATCAGTTGCATCATCATTCACTGGCATAAGTCAGTCCTAAATAAACTCAGCACTTTGCAGACTTGAATCACCTACATACAAAAAGGAGAAAAAGCAGACTTTCTACTTTTTTCCAAAATTCCACACAAAGTATGACTTGTGAGCTACTTGGGAAATAACATCAGTCAGACATGAACCTAAAGGTACTTTGTTCAAGACTAACTTCGATGGCCATCAAAACATTTCTCATATATATTTTCACAGAGCAGCCCCCACATTTTGGGGATTTTCCCTTGATCTCGCTTTGTTGCTTTTATGATGCAGACCCCTCAGATGCCTGGGAGGGGCACTTACATGGCAAAACATGTGCTGCAGCAGAGAAGAGGACATTTGCAGGATGGTCAGGGCCAGCTCCTGTGCTGAGAGTGACAGCAGCTGTGGAGCTGAAATAATCACACAGGGAGAGGAAGAGCTGTTCAAGTGTCTCCAAAATCCATGCATGAACCCATTCCTTTGCAAAAGAGGGAGAAAAGCTCTTGATATTCAGGAAACTTCAGTATGTGGAGGTGGTTATGCCACAACATTAACCCTTGGGCCCCTTTTCTGCAGTTACAGGCTGGGTATCATGTCTCCCCGTGATGAAACCCCAGCTCCACGGAGCACCATGGCCTCTGTGTGGTCCTGACTTCACTTACAGAGTAACATTAAAGAAAAGTCTCTGAAAAAACCTCAGCAAGAGGATTGTTCATCAATAGGCATGTCCCTAAGCAAGTCCCCAACCTTTGCCATGCAGTTTGCAGGGCTCCTCATCCCAACACAAAGTTACAGAGAAAGATGAAAGGATTTAATTTTGATAAGTGTGGCAGGCAATCATTGAAACAATATTTCAACTTGTCAGAGCATCTGCTCATGAGAAGATGATGATATTATGAGGCTAAGAAAACCTGAATGTGAAGCTGAGCCACATCAAAAAAGCCATGCTATCTGTCAAAGTCATCAACAACCTTGTTGGTGGGATTTAACAGCCAGACTCCCAGCCCAGAGCCTGTCAGCTCTGTCTCCCGCAGCAGATAACGCATTTACCAGCAAAACCCCTCCACAGGAGATGAAAAGAAATTTAACCACAGAGGTGAACTTTGGGTTTTTGATTCTCCTTGTTTTTAGTTTGTGATGAACATGTAATAATGATGGAAAAAGAAAGCTGCAAAATGACCGAAAAACAGATGTAAATATTTCTGAGTTCCTCTGGGACCTTTTCCTGCCAGAGGACAGCACACACCTGATCTACACTCACATGCTTAAAATGTTTCCTCATTTAACAAGTAGATCTGAAGTTTCCACAGAGTAATAGCTGACCTTGAAAGCCATTGATCAGGAAGTACTTTAGTATGGAGAGATCCTCTCATAACCTGTGTGTAAAAGCTTTTACAGCACTCCTGCCATTGTTGAAATGATGGGGCTGGAATAGCTAGAAGAAAACAGTGCTTCTGTTCAGCCTCCAAGTACACTTCCAGGAAACAACAGCTGATTAAAAAATAAAATGCCTAAATTAACCAAAAGCCAGGTTAATTTAGGGACAACCAAAACTGGTAAACATAGAATGTGCAAAAAAAATGAGTGCAAAACTCCTTGCTGAGCAGCTTGTAGTCACTGCTGCGCTGTAAGCCACAGGGAAGCTCCATCCTGAGCTGAGGGGGTGTGAACAGCTCTAACGAGGGTCGCAGAGATGAGCGATGTGGCACTAATGGTGCCTGGTTTGCAATGTGACCTACTGTGCCTTACTGAGAGCGTATGGGCACCATGAGCTGAAGGAGAGAAATCTCCCCCCTGCTTGCTCAATCTAATACAAACTCCTTTGCATTTCCTTGAAAAAGCAAAGACACATCACATGCAGTTTTGCAGAGGCACACACCAGTTCCTACAGCAGCTGGTGTCCTGCCTCACCCCACTGTGTGCTCCCAGAGCTGAATGCACCAGCAGCATCCCTCCAATGGTTTCTGCACTCACTGAGGACTCCCTTGCTATGAACAAAGGAATATTTGACCTTTCTGTCTGAAGATGCTAGCAAATTAGCCTTTAAAGCTGCATCAATTGGCCTTCATTCTCTGCAGTACATATGTAATACGTGCTGAGCAGCAGGGAAAGGAGGACATCTGACACAGAACAGATGTCAGATTTCATCCTCTTTTTTCCCCCTCTCCTCCAAGTCTAGACAGCAGGTCTCAAGTATTCCCACCTGGGAACATGGCTGCTTGACTGGGCTTATAGAAATGAGCAGTGATACACCTTGTGTGGACCACTTGGAGGGACACATCCTCTCAGGGGAAAGCCAACATGATCTCTTAGTGACAATGACACCCCACCACAGGCTGGAAGCAGGATGCTGAGGGCAAAGGTAAGAGAGTCTGCTACACCTTTCAAACCAAACTCAGATGAAATCAGTGGTAAAACTAAGTAATACTCAGTAGTGGGGGAGAAGTGTTTGCCCCAGGGCCATGATACAAGCAGTAGAGTGTATCCTGCACCAGCCACCCCAACCAGCAGCCCATTAATGAGGACAGGGAGAAAACAAGCCATGAATCTCCCTCACCGACTCAAGTATCTGAGACATTTGAAACACTGTCCTAAAATCCTTGTTATTCAGCAGTAGCAGGTCACCTCTTCAATAAACTAGTTTCCAGATAAAGTTTCAATGATGAGAGAGGCATTTGTGTGCTCCCAGGGCAGGGCAAGCCCCTGGGTCTGACGTGATGCTGAAGGGGAGGCTGCTGGGCTGGGTGCCCCAGATCTCCACCAGCACCACCCCACTCAACACACTGAGAGCATGAACCAAGCACCCTCAAGCCAAAGAGCAGTGAAGAAGCTTCAGAGAAGTGGGTCAGCTATGCAAAGCTGCGAATGGCATTCCCAGAAGCATGTTGTTATTTATATAGCACCATAAGGGACTTTGGAGATACAAAGACAAATAAATCACGACAGAGTCTCTCCCTTAAGGGGGCTTGTAATGTACAACTCAAACCCCTCAGGATGTTAAATGCCTCCTATGAGGTGCTAACCATTATCAACTCCCACTGACTTTAATGGACATAAGGATGCTGAATAACTTGAAAGACATCATTTTCATATTACTTTCACCTCCAGCAGTGTGTCCACTTATCCAGTTTTAACATAATGAAGTAGCTAATTATAGCCACACCAAAGAACAAATACTCTGCAAGAAGAAGATGGATGACAGGACCATCTAGATCTACACTTCAGGAGATTGTTAGGAAGAGACAGACATTTCCATCACATTGAACAGAAGAGCATGTAGTAAGACACAACTGAAAACACTGCAACCAAAGATGACCTTCAGCAAGTGCTGGGGCAAGGTACCTCATTGCACTGAGCTGTTTTGAGGATATTGCTTTGGTTTATTTTGGGTTTTTTTAGCATTTACATTTCAGTTGTTTTGTGAATGTTGGCTGTGCTTTTAGTAACAGTAAACCACCTCCTAACTGAAGAGATAAAGGGGTGTCCTAGTTCTTCAAACTATAAATCTGATTCAGGTACTGTCTGGAAGCTTCATCTTCTAATTAAATTTTTTTCTTTTATTAAGTTTCCCTCTGTCTCCCCAGAGATATTATGACAATGGGTTTGGCTTTTGTCCCTTTTTAAAAAAATATATCTTTTAATCTTCAGGTAATTTCAACATACAGAGAGACAGGTCAGTCCTTATAATGAAGCTCATTTCGAGGGAGATGTAGTGTTTAAGACACATAGTCAATGTAATATTAATGTGCTCTATTTATTAACACCTTTGATGATTAATAATGAAGGTTATTTTTGTATGTTGGGTTTTTTTTTTCAAAAACAATAGACCTATAATTCCATTTAGACCGAGCAGATTATGATGCTTTTCAACCAAGTGGTTCAGAATGAACTCGCCAAGTAACTAAACAGAAGATAAACCTCTTTCCAGCATTATGGAAAACACTGTTCACCTTTTTTTGACTTTTCCTTTGAAGATCTGAAAGTGTTTTGAAGAAATTAAGGATGGTGAAGAGCCAGTGTCCACTAAAATAAATGAAATTACACCCCAAACTTCAAAAGTGATCTATGTCCATAGCCAAGTCTTACAAGAAGAGAGCTAGGAAAGCATTACCAGCAGGATTTCTGCCATCAGACAGACAAGAACCTCTCTGTCAACCAAGCACATAGATGGAGAAGTGAATACACAAGAGCAAGAACCATCTTCCCTGTGCTTCCTTTGATCCAGTCATACACACTACCCCTTTCCACAAGCACTTGGAGGTGTGAAATAAACTGGGGCTTTTGTATCCAAGTCAAGTCACTCTACAAAGGAACAGGACAACTCTAACATTTGTCCATGGTTTCAAAAGTAAATCCTGTAAGTACAACTGCTTCTAGGTCTAGGGACAGTAATATAAATATAGGTAGTGTCCTCAAAAATAAACCTCTTCCTGTGTGGATAGAGTCATAAAAGAGTCAGAAGAAGAGTAAGAGCTTATTTACAGACTGGTGTGAAACAGCAGAAGACTCTCCAGATCCATCATACTCTGCTTCCCAAAGGATCCTTTCAACATGTTATTGTTTTCACTGGGATTTCATTCCAATGGGAGAAAACAATCCATCAAAGATATTCACTTGTTCCACTCTAAAACGCTGCTTGCTTTATGAGGTAATAATAAACATATTCATATTGAATTTTATTCCCATGAAAGACAAACAGCAGCAGCACATGCAAGAATAGTTCTGGCTGACTCAAGTCCCACATTTTCCCAATTAAATGAAAAAAATGGATTTCTTTTCCACCTTGCATTTCATACAAGGCTACATTTCAAATGAGGACTGCCTTCTGCAGGTGTATTTTTGCTCCCTGCATAATTAGGGCACCTTTATTTGTGTGCCAGCCTTTGAGAGGGAAGAGCCACGCTGAATCCTTGTACCACTACTTTGGTGTGGCTGCAAATCAAAGACTTTGGGAATATTCTGATCTGCCCCTAAATTCATTACAAGGTTCAAAACCACAGGAAAGGCTCAGGGCTTCCAAAGTTATAGCCATGCTCTGCATTAGCCATCACCATGCAATAATCTCACATTGCTTTAACTTGTTACATAGATTAAATTTGGGTTTTGGCTTGCATCTTGTTGAAGCAAACTCGTAGCCACCAGCCTGGCTCAGAGAAGGCAGTAAGAGCACTGAGATAAAAAGAAAACAAATATCAAATAACATAACTGCTGTTATAAACGGGCTGCACAGGCCACTTGCAAGAGTCAAGAGTTGTGAAGAACAGAGAAAACTGAGTGTGTGTACAAGTTTATATATGTATGTACATATATAGCATACATGTGACTGTGGGTGGATGGATGTGTGCATCCATATATAGAGGTATGGGCACACACCTCTATATATCTATACACACATCTACATATAAAACCAGGTATACATGGTATGAGTATGTTGGATTACTAAACCGTGTAAATGTGCAACACTGTAGGAATAGAGAGAGACAATTTTTGAGATGTTCTTTCATGGAAGAGGAGCTTTCTGTTTTGCCATTCTTGCCATACTTTGCCATACCTAGCTGTTGTCCTGGTTTGTTCTGTGGCTCCCGAGATGCTATATGCTCTGTGTCCAGCAGCAGGTCATAATGCATCCATGGCATGACTCTCTTTGTCTGCCAGCCAATTGAGATGCTGTGAGTGACATGGATGATTCCAGGACTTGAGTAACACTGTACTCATACTCATAAATTAATTGTCCTTTCCACTGTAACAGCTTCACTGTAACTCAACAGCTTCGAAGTCCCCAATGGACTTTCACCTAATGTCTATGCAGAGAATAGACATATCCCAGGTTTTTAACAGATTTGCTCATGCTGCACACCTGGATGCAAGACCTTACTGCAGACTTGTTCAGAATGGGACAAGCAACTGAGCAACAAAAAGCTTTCTCCCATCCAAATGCCTTTGAACATTTGGAGAGAGGCTCTACTGCTGTTTCACAGCACCTGAACTAGGGAAAATGGCCACTTGTCTTAGGGTAATGGAAATAATAACATTTTTATCTAATAGCACTTGGATTAGTTTCTATTACGTACAGTAGTAATGTTCCCTAATACAGGCAGTTGCATGCATGCTGTGCCCCTCTGAATAATCCAGTTTAGATTTCTATTAACAGGCATAATGTATCACATCCCCCCCTCTACAGAATTATTCCTTTGCCCATAATATGCTTCCTAATAGTCTTTATTTGGAAGTGAAAATGCTTGAGAAGCATCACCTCATTTAATTAGGCTGTGAGAAAGGCAGATACAGCTTGAGCACTGGTAGATAGTCATCCATCTTCTAAATAAAAACTGCTTGCAGATATAGGAAAACTGTTTAAGTGGCTTTGGCAAGACACACGAGGTAATGTTTACACTCCTTTGTACACAGACCTGTCCTTAGATGTATTTAGGATGTTTTTTCAAGTCTCAAATTCTGTGGCTGATTTGGACACACAAATTGCCCCTCTGCTATTGAACAGGCTTAAAAATCACTGTACTGAAGGCTCTGCTATGGGGTTACTACTGTCCAAATACTACTGCCAGCACCAGCAACCACATGTTGAATGCTCCTTTTTGAGGTGGAGAAAGATAGAGGTACTTGCAGAGCAGCCATTGGCTAAGAGTGAGGTGGAGGTCCCTCCTAGCTTAAACCAATGCCAAGAATTGAAAGATACCAAACATCAAATTGCTCTTTACTTAAGAGGAAAATTCTGAGTAATTAGCTGTTTCCTATTGTCCTGTGTTGGTGGTCCACCCTGGCAATGGGAGATGCTTTCAAGGTTCCAGCTAGCAGCTACTCTCATTTCTGAAACTACATAGTTTTACAATGGATTATCCCAGACACAGTTTTCTGAAGAAGAAACAAATCAGAAAATATAAAAGGACACACAGGTCAATAAAACCTCTTTTGGAGTATCCGTCAAGTGTTACCTGCTGTCATGAAAAGGTTGTATTTTTAAAGAGCACAACAAAATGAAGCAGTTTGTTCTGTGATGCATGGGAAGCAACAGGAATGCTGCAGTGACTCTCGTTGTCCTGAATGATACTTTAAATCTTGGTAGCTGAACCACAGGACAGGAAATGGAATAAACCTCATGAATCAAATGGTGCAACTCAGAATGGCTCACTTCTAAGACATATTAATCAAAATCAAAACACAGGACTTGAAGATACCATTTGGTCCATTCACCCACAAGCAGCAAAAACCTACTCTTTTGATTTAAAAGTCCAAATGGAAATAGCTCTCATTTTAGAATGGAGTTGATAAAAAATAACAGAACCCTTTTTGCTTTATTCTTGTCTAGATAAAGAATCCCTCAACTTGAACAAAAGAAAGTTTCATTAACATACCATGTGTGTAGAAAAGCCAACATTTAAATACCACAATGTATGATGTCAAAAAAAAGAGAAATGATTCTGCAAAAACATCTCCAAAGTAGAAAAACTATACCAAATGTGTTCATTGTCACTGTGGAGGGTGAGAAGCAGTTTTCAGTGAGGTCTACAACTGTCCTTCTGCCCCAAACTTGCTTTGCCACCGACTCTTGACTCCCACGAGATTGTATATGGGTTTGGCTTGTCCTGCTCATGGAAACCATTTCTATTTGAACTGCAGAAATGAAATTTTAAAGAAAAACTAAAATGGCACTTAGGCTCCTAATTCTTACTGACATTCAAGGTTCCTTTGTATTGAGCTGGGCACCCTGAGTTTCCCTTGATGTTTAAGCTGATTGCAGGCATTCAATACGTCACAGCAGATGCCTTTTATCATGCATTGCTATTCCCTTGAATCCATAATTCTCCAAAAGCCCAGTGTAAAACAAGAGGAAATGGGTGTAGTTTAACCCAAATTACATTTATCACATTTATTTTATGTAGAGATATAAGACAACTGTGACTTGGTCTCAATAAGCTTCCACAAAAACCAAATCTGTATGCCCCCTCCCTGGAGGTGTTTAAGGTCAAGCTCAATGAGGCATTGAGCAACCTGGTCTAGTGAGAGGTGTCCCTGCCCATGGCAGGGGGTTGGAACTAGATGATTTTGAAGGTCCCTTCCAATCCAAACCATTCTATGATTACATATATAACCACCTCCACTGTAGCAGCAGAAAGAAAGGAGAGCAGGCAATAGAAAAGTGGGACAGAGTAATGGAACACCTGACTGTATCTTTTAAAAGATGTGAGAATGAATGAATCTCTTGTGCATATGCATATCCTGGATTGGTGTAGCTACAGTCTAACCACAACAAACACAGTCTAACCATAATAAATATAATTTACAGAATCTCTGACAACCAAGCCCAAGGCACAGGAACAAAATCCTTGCATTTAAATTAAGCACAAACATGCAAAATTACAAATCTATTCTGCTATCATGCATAGGAGCACAATGTATCTGAATATACAAATATCAATTAAAAACCAGACAATTCTAAGCCTATCAACCAGGTAGAAAACACACCTGGATTGTCTGTGCTGCTATGAGAAGAATGCCCTGTCTACCCTTAGTAAGACTCATTTATTCACTTTGAAAAATAAAAACTTAAAGAGATTGCTCTAGCCTTTGATCTCCAGCCATCAGTACAAAAGGCATTTGGAGTTCTGCTCAGGCTTAATTAGCTTGCCTCTTCTTTATACATGACCTCAGTTATGCTCTAATTAATCCATTTATAGTTAAAATCTATCAGTCAAATCCCATACTCCATTCTTAAGACAACTTCAGAAATGGATCCACTCCTCCCCCTAATTTGTAACACTAACAGCTACATCTACCCTTCCCTTGAACAGTCCCACTTTCTCTCTCAAGAAGAAAACCCAAAAAACATGTATATGTCCCAAGGAGTAACTGAACTTGGATCTACTGAAAATGGGGACCCTTAGTACACAGAATAAAAAAGAAAATATAAGTCTCATTTTGTAAAAAGGGGGAGCTATGAAAAGCTGAACTCCACCCCCTGTATTACCCTGAGCCACTGCTGCACATAATGCAGAGAGCTGTCAAGAGATTTAATTAGGATATAAAATCCAGCAATTTAAGAATTCTCTCTCCTTAGAAGATTCTTAGGGATTTGCTCAGAACTAGAGGATGGTTTAAACATTAAAGGGTTTTTTCCCCCTTTAATGAGATCAGCTGCAGAGTGGAAAATGAGACTTTATTTATCTAAATATCACATGAAGAACTGAATAATTTAATATACTCTCTAAGCTAAATCCAACCCAATATATTTACATGTCTTTCTCTCTTTTTGCATATAAAATCCTTATTTTGTATTTGAATTCCAATGTTTAAACAATTGTTATATTTACAAACCTTAAAGACAAAAAATCAACTGTTACATTTATCAGCAATGAAGTGTATTTAAGTTTTTACTTATAATCAACTCTGAAATCATATGACAATTATTCACTTAGACTAGATCTCTTAGTGAATATTATTTGATGTAAAAAACTCCTGTCACCACATTTAGAAGTGTTATGTACCATTCTAAAATCAATCCTTGTCCATTTTAGATCAAAAATAGCCCTGGGAATCAATAGGAATTAACACCCAACCCCAACTGATCATTAGGGACCTAGGAATGACCGTGTTGTGTATTCAGTTAAATAAAGTTTTACATAAAACTGTAACATTTCAGTGTTTGCAATATAATAGTCAAGTACTGGAAGCCTTAAAATCTAGTAATCTGTTTCCTTTTTATAATGCTTCATCTATCATTAGGACCAGATTCTGCCACCCTCACAAATATTTACTGTCTCAATGGAATGATAGATTTAATTTAGGTTAATATAGTTCACTCAAATCAATGTAAACAGTAAATCCAGGATTAAGAAAATTACTACCTGCTGGAAAAATAAAAACAACAAAACAACACAAAGATTTGGTTTTTTCCTTCTGATACATGAAAAAGAAACAAATGTGGAAAACTGGGACCTAATCATTCAGAAAGACAAGTTGACCAAAAGTAATCAGTTTAGTTCATTACCAAGAAATAATATTTTAAACATTATAAATATAAGTATGCTTGGATTAGTAAAAACAAATTTAAAAAATAAATTAAAAAAAGCTCTTGCATCCAGCAAAGTAGCTTTACTTAACTAATACCAAAGCAATTTTACAGTGAAGGCTTTCTGCATTTTAACTGAAGTCCAATTTGCATCTTTAGCAAGTTTGTCATAAATCATGCATGAAAACTAAACTGGTAAATAATTTTTCACTATATTCTATATGATTAAAGCCTAAAAGTTGAAAATATGAAAAAGTATATAATTACATTTGCCTAAAATGTACTTTCTTGTGGGCAATACCCGACAGGTTTGGTGTAAATTATTTACTTCAGCATATCACCATGTCCTAAAGTTTAAAAAATGGTATCAAACCAAGCCACTCTCATGAACACAGGAAAACCAAAGGCAATTTTCATATTAATTATAGAGAATAGATGGAATCCTAATGTGATGACATTAAGGCTGCCCACTTTAGTGCATCCCCTCTCCCCTATAATTCCGTGGCCCCACACAAGCTCAGCAAATGGAACAGCTTTAATTTGTGCACATCTGCTGGCGTGCATTCTACTCACCAGTCACTTTTAACAGGAAAGAACATGCTTATATTAATATTTATTAAGGCTTTCTAATGATGCTGGTCTATTTGTGCACTTCCACTTCTAACCCACAGTTACCTCACAAGAGCATGGTATAACATAAATCATCAGCTCATTTGCTAGATCTGCTTCCCTGACTATGATACATGGCTGCATGTTGTGGCAAAATCCAAGCAAGGAGGTTTCTACTTCAAGAAGCTTTTCCCTTTCAGCTGCCAATAGTACATAATGTGGAAGAGTGAGGATTGCTGTTGTCTCTCAATATTTCCTTCAAGTCAAAGAATATCCTTGATCAAGTAAAGCAGAATAAAAGTCACTGAGGGAAACAGAGGTTGAAAAGATGCACCATACAGAAAGCAGAAAAGTCGGAGGGCACTCTGCAGGCTTAAGAATACATTCATTTGGGGGGGTTGATCTTTTTCAGTTAAGAACATTTTGGAGTGTTCATAACTCCTCATTGCCTGCTGAGGATTCACTCTGCACTCGGCAGTGGGAGGTACCAGCTCTCCTTTCACAGCGAGATGTGGGAAGACAACTGGAGAGGCCAATGCTCAGTAGTTTCCCTTCATTGGCTGCAAATGGCTTACAACAGAATCAAAGGAGAGAACAGAGAAACAGGGCAATAAGGGGGTCAATTCATCTTATTTGAAGGAGATGACTAAGAAAATCAGAAAGCTCCCAATCTAAAAGTGTCTACATCTCATAATTAACAACAAAGTGATTCCTGATTAGGCTGGATGCCAGTGTAAATGCTGTGAACTTCTGAAGTAGGATCTATCAATCCCACCCACACCACCTCTGAAAACAGGCAGAGTTTTTCACTATGACATGAAGGAAGATTTTTAACAGTTCAGGCAAAATATTATGGTGTAATGACCATCCATATATTTCAACACTAAACCTAAACCATCAAATATTGAGTGTCCGACATACTGTAGACACTGAAGAGCACCAAGCATTGTCTGACCAGCAGCTTCACCCCTGTAGGTTTGTCTGCAGGTGAGCAAAGCCAGGCTGCAATTGGGATAAGGGTCTGGGCCCCTCTGGTAACCTCTGCTTGCATTAGCTGGGAACCTGAGGAGTTAACACTTCCTAGGGACAAAACAATCTGCAGAGTAGGAGAAAGGCAGGAGCATTATCCTATTTATGCCATGAGCAAACTGCAGTATGAGAAGAGATGAAAAGCTGGGAATGAAACTCTCTCAATCCAATATAGCCAAGTGTTCAAGTAGAAGACCATCCTTCCTCTCACAAATTCTTCTTTAAAAAGAAAGTACTTGTATATAAGAGTTTAAGTACTGAGACCAGAGTATCAATACTGTTATATAGAGCTTTAAAAGATTTATGTTTTTAGGATAAAGCAAGGAGCTGACACTTTCCCAGCACTAGCACAGCTCGGTCTCAGGAGGAACTGAAAATGAGACCATGTTACTAGCAGATCACTACTGATGCAACGTTCTCTAGTTTGCTGTTCATTTTCATCAAGCCTACTTCAGTACAATGGCCTTGATGTGAATTCAAATAAAGTCATCAGTCTCTAGACAGATACACAATTTCTGTTAGAAAGGCAATGAACCCAGTTCCTGTTCCTGCAAACAATTATGCAGTAAGCAGTCTAATTTTCTACAGATGGCTTAATGAGGTTTCATATGCATAAAAAGTTACCCATAGGCATATTTGCAGTAGAAAGGCCATGGTTATCTCTTAGCTGCAGGGTCTTCCAGAGACCCGAGTGATTACCATTGTTGAGAACAACAAAAGCAATGCTGAACTCATCAGTAGAACAAATATCTCATAATTGTGCTTTAATAGTTACACTTGATGCTAATATTCTTAATGATAGGGCATCATTCAGGGGAAAACATCCTGCACAGTATGGTGAGGGGTACACCAGCATGGACACAGCCAACCCATGCCTCTGAGTAAGGTCGAGAGAGAGCTCATATGCCAGGATAGCATTAGTGGCTGAGCTGCAGATCTGCAAACACACAGCATGGTAATAATGACCCCAAATGCAGGTCATGCTCAGAAATGTGTCAGGGGCCAGACATCCCAACAACCACCTACAGTATTCCTATGAGTGCAATGGGATGTTTCCAGGAGCAAGCCTGGTGTTATCATTTCTCCATTTCCTCAAAGGCTGCTCTCAGCAGGTGTTTTTAGACTTTTTGAAGGCTGAGTACATTTCATCTGTTGGAGCACTTCACAGCTGTAAGCCAGCTGTGAAAATTTCCACCTGATTTTTTTTTACAAATTCTGACTGCAAATTGCATATGAAAGCTCGTTCTCACTTGATGAATGTTGAAAAATGTTTTGTCTTATTGCTCTTTAACATGAAGACACGTCTCACAGGGCACAAGAGATATTATCAATGATAGTCAATACCAATGTTACTTGCTTCCACATGGTGGGACTTGGATGACTGAGTTATCACAAGCTGGGGACAAGGCAGCCACAGGGCAGCCACAGGGCAGCCACAGGTACCACTGAGAGAGGCTGAATTCTGTTCCATGCAGTCTTTGTGGGGTATGGAACCTACAGCTACCTGGGACCTGGGTAAGGAGTACATTGCCCAGGACCTTCAAAGAGATTTTGAAGGGAAACAGCTGGTATTTCAAACTTGCCTGGTGTTTCTGAAAAGCTACATGAAGCATGTAAAAGGAAAGGAAATATTTGTGTTTGAAAAGAAAACAAAAAGACATTAAAATCTTGGAAGACATGACACCATAGAGGAAAGTAGACAGAAGTAGTTCTTGGAAAATACGTAACTTAATATTTGTCTCATTTAGGTGTCTGCCATTCCTAGGCTTCCATATTAGACCAGGAACCAGGAAGACTGCTTTGCTGAGACACAGATCAAACATGTCATAAGGAAATGAAGTAACTGTGCTGGAACATCCTCATGTAGTAAGAGATAATAAACCCCCCCCAAATTCTTGGGCAACTCCACAGAAAATACAGTAGAGGTAAGAGAAATCCTGCCATACTTTTATTTACAATACAGTTGTTCTAGAACCTATAAAAATTGGAACTGGAAGAAATAGATTGCCCAACTCCAGTGTTAACTAAAATAGCAAGGGTGCTGAGGGTGCAGTTAATTCCACTGTCCATGCCTCCAACAAAGATGTTAAATAGCACTGGTCCCAGTACTGATCCCTGAGGAACACCACTCATCACTGGTTTCCACTTGGACAATGAGCCATTGACTGCAACTTTGAGTGTGACCATTCAACCAGCTCCTTATCCAGCGAGTGTTCCATCCATCAAACCCATACAGATACCATTACCAGACCTCATGAACCCTGGTTAACCAGCGTGTATTAGATGTTGCAAACCAGATCTGAAGTTAGCTTTAGAGTTTCCACTTGTTTACACAAGTAAATCAAACTGAGCCTTTTTCTTCATCCAGACACCCTCACTATCCACTCCATGCTTCCCTGGGAAAATTCTAATAAAATAACTGCTGTTCTGCATCAAGCAGCACTTTTTGATCCCACTCAGACTGGTCAGAGCTCAGGTCTCATGCTTCTCTTCAGACTACTGTCGTCTCCCTGCCCACTTTGTAGGACATGCCTGGGTGTTTGGACTCCTGGAGCTGCATGAGCTGGGGAGCAGCCAGTTCCTCTCACCTCCTTTAGAAGCTGGAGCAGATGGATTGCCCAAGACACAGTCATTTGTTTGAACTCAGAGTACACAGGTTGAATTTGATGAGTACCCTAAATACAGGGCAGCACAGGTCATGGAATATCCCCCACAAGCAATGTGCATGTGGTCATCTTGCTTTGGAAACTAAACCACAGCATCAGCAAAGACCGGGACTGCCCCATGCCAGACTCCCTCACTGCTGGAGAGCAGTAGTCCCAGCCACATCCAGTTTGTTGGTCCAGATGTACTCCCAACCCAAAGTTCAGCAGCTTTCTGAACAATATGATGAATCATTAGCCTTTGCTGTGATAGGGGAATTACTTCTTGCCACATATTGTGAACATACAAGCTATGCTGACTTCTGGTTGTGGGTCTTCTGCCTCATCAAGACATCACACACACAAACCTGTGTATGACAGGGTAGCAAGGGCAGCATACACTGCTAGCAAAGTGCTGATTTACAAACTCTGTAGCCCTCTGCACCAGCTGATACAAGGTGAAGGCACAGCAGGAACAGGGAAGATGACAAGAACAGGAAAAGTTCAGGTAAAGACCAGATCTACACTTAAGCATCTCTATTGGTCACTACAGTTCTAAGGGATAAAGTGATGTCCATCCATCCCTATGTGCTGTGACTCAGAGGGCAGTGCATGGGGCCAGCTCAGACGATCAATCTGCCACAGCAGAGCAGCACGTCCAAGTCTGCTGCTGTCACTGGGGGATTGGTAACAGTTGTGCTTTGGGAAATAAAACAAACAGCAGAATGCTTCTGTGCACACCAGATCAGGCAGCTCTCTCAAACCAGATGAGGGAGGACTGCTCAACCTGGAGGATTTAATTAGGGCCTCCCTCACCCCCCTGAACTATCTGAAGGATTTAGAGTTTTATTCTTACTAACTTGCAAATTTACTGCTCCTATTCAAAAGGAAAATTCACGATCTGAAATGTCAAGAAGTTGTGTTCAATTTCCTCCTGCCACTTTGACCTTCTCAACATGAGGGAAGTAACCCTTAAGGAGCTGGTGAAGCAGGGCTGTCGAGCCTATTTATGCTGAAGGGCTCCTGCATGCCTGTCAGGACAAGGCTCCACACCAGGGACTCCTCATCCATCTCATACCCAGGAAATACCACCTTATTTCAGTGGGCAAGTGTAGAACAAATGCTGACATTATCCAAAGAATTTGCTAAAACAGTGAATAATTTGATCAAGCCCAGTTTAGACTCCAGTATGGAAACTCAAAAACATTTCTAATTTAAATTATGTTTTAATTCACTGTATAAAACCAGCAATTGGATCCTCCTTTTTGCTATTTTTAGTGAATTAGCATCTGACGCAGCTGAGGAGGATCATGAAATGATGCAGTGAGAAACACTCTGACATCACAGGGTGAATTTTGGATGGCTAGCAATTTCCAGCTGAAATTTCCAGAAGTAAATAAATAAAACTCCGAGTTTAATTTTGGGTAATGCTGAAAATGTCACCCAAGCTGAAAGGGAGTTCACAGTCATTAAATATTACTTCAATTTGTAGAAAGGGAGAGAGGGAGGATTTCACTATGTTATTTGTTGAGAGAAAAAAAAATACAGCAAATATAAAAATCTCATGTATCACATCAATTGTGAAAACATCCTAAAACAATAAGGACAATCCAGTGCAATTTCATCTAGGAGTGCATTAGCTTGGCTGGTGGAAGGTACAAGTACAGCACTCCCTCTGCAGTGGCCTGGTTCCAATTCAACTTTCCAAAGTTTGTCTCCACATGTGACATCTGCCTTCCATGAAGGATTTCCATCTGTCCACAGGCTTTGGAAATGACAGGTGCCCATGGACGAGAAGCCACCATCACAACCTGCATCTTAGCCAGCAGCCTCAGCTACAAGGCTGAGGAAGCAAATGTGCAGGAAAACGAGTGCCTCCCCCCTAGCATTTGCTCCCAGCAGGCTCAGTCAGGGGCACTTTTGTGCTTCAAAATAAGGATAAAACTGCAAAACACACCCATACATCTTGAGGAGGAATGTGAAACTGCAGACATTGCATGCCAACAACTTCCAGCAAGTCAGTTCCCAACTGTTTGGGGATTTCCACACATTGCATGAGCTTCTGCACTCAGTGTTGTGTAAAGAGTTATTTCAAGAGCTATCACCATCTTTGCATGCTCAGACACACGTTTTACACAGCTCAGCCCTTCAGCTGGTCCAGACACAGAGGACATGTTATGAGGATGCAAGACCTTAATGCCAAGAAAAACCTCTCTCCTCATGTTACAGGAGCTCTGCTGCTGCTGAGGTACAAAGAAAGGGAGGTCAAACTCAACTTCTCCAGTAGATCTGTGGCATCAATTTGTGTTGCTTTTCACTCGCTGTAAGACATCATTGAGGTGTAAGAGAAAGATGGCCCTCACTGGCATGAAGTTTTACAAGCACCTTCCCACTGCTTC
Organism: Turnix velox; assembly: GCA_013400935.1. Taxonomy (NCBI): domain Eukaryota; kingdom Metazoa; phylum Chordata; class Aves; order Charadriiformes; family Turnicidae; genus Turnix; species Turnix velox. The sequence continues at coordinate 199,326 of VZTY01013246.1, forward strand.
AGCCAGCTTGCACATTTCATAGCATTATGAAATTTAAATGCCATGGGATAGATCCGTCTGGTAATAAATTCAGCCAAAGGCAATCTCTTAAAAAGCCATCATTATGTAAGGGTGTGCTTGCTCATTATAATGAAGGATGGAAAATATAGCATGCGTCACATAGTGTAATTCAAAATTGATTTCCTATCATGACACATTTTACAGAGGCTACTCTGCACCCTGCTTTTGCCATGGTCTAAACTGGGACTGTTTTCCCATCTCTCTTCCCTTTCATCTTCTCCTGTTAGCCCAGTGCAGGAGACTCTTTCAAGGCAGTGCCTTCATCTTTGCTGCACATCAAAAGCAAAGCAAAGGAGGAGTGCTGCTCCTACTCTGGCAGCTCTCCATCACATTTTAAAATTCCTTCCTTGAACCAAAAAAGCACATCACTCATTTTATTTTGCTACTCGGCAAAGATGAGCTGGTTGCTAACAGCAAAAAGAGCCACTTGTGAAACATGCCAGCTCCTGGTCTCATCCTGCCAGGAGCTCCATCATCTCAATTCCCACTGATGCTCTGCTTCCTACAAGGTTCTGGACCATGCAGGATTGGCCTCTCTTAGGCACTCAGAGTTATGTTTCTTATTTAAAGACTGTACATAAACTCTGTCACAACACTCTCACTTCTTCAGCTGAGCTTTTCTTTCTGCTTGTTTAGGGTTTACCTCTTTAGCCACTTCAAACTCTTTTTGTGCTGATGTTTCTAAATAGAGATTATATCCCAGAAATACTTTACTGCTAGCACCACCTGACAACCTTGTCTGCAGACTCAAAAGCAATGTCAAGGGCTATGTAAATGGCACTTCCCACCTTTGATCTGTTGGATGGTGCCCTTGAGATGACTGGGACTGTACCCGTAAGCCCTCTCATGGCCTTGTCAAGTTGGTGTTACGTGCATACACAGTCATGTTTACGCCTACAGAAGAAACTATCTTCAGCCAATGTCATATAGGAAAACACTCAGAAGACTGAAGCTCCTCTGGAAGTGAAATGCAATGAGCTGCACATGAAAAGCACCTCAATAAGTGACCTGCCATAACACCCTGCTAAGACCAGCAGCATAAAGCAAACAAATGATGGGACAGAGGAGCCTTGGGTAGTTCCAGATCCCTCGGAATAGAAAGGGCATGAGCATAATTAAATTATGATTTCCTAATGTCATAGCTTTCCCTCCAACCTTACTAGAAAGAATAATTCTCTCCATAACTCTACTTATTAAATACATGTCCCTGATATGCCCTTGCCTCCTGTCCAACACACTTCACATCCTTCCCACACGACCCTGGGGAGGCAACTGGCTTCCAAGGTACCAAAGAGCTGCCCCAGTGGTGTTCAGGCACTGCCCCACTCCTTGCACCTGGAATAGGGCTGCCAAGGAAGGAGTAAGGAACTCATACAGATACCGATTTGTGCTTCATGTCATATAAAGAAATTGCAATTCCCCATCTTCAGAACTTATATAAACCATTATAAGATTATTAAATGCCTGGGGTCCAATGAAAATTAGACTTTCTATTATTTCTATTTTTAGAAATAATAATTAAACTATTACTATTTCTATTGTATAAGAGGGAAAGCTCACCCACACAGCATTTGGACCAGAGCAGCTCAGGAAAACAAAGCAGCCTGAGAGCCACACAAAGCCAGCCAGGCTTTAGCTCCTGAAATCCTGCCCTATGCTTGCACCATACTTGGTCCCTTTTGTCTTCCTAAAATAGCAGCTAGCAGAGCTGGGGAAGAATCAATTCCCGAGTAAATCTCATGCAAATTGGAACCACACAAAAGAGGCTATTAAAGTGCCATGGACATCCACAGCACCACTCCGACCTGCCTGACATGTTTCAAAAGAGATTGATATTAATTAAAAATGGGTCTCGATTTATTTATGTTTCCTTCCTCTGTGCTCTGTTATTTTAATCACTGAAATTCTGGACACTTGCAACCCATTCCATTGTACAGTTTAATTCATAATTAATGCATGCACATAATCTTTATTAAGCTACATAAAAAATAATAATGGCGTTTTACCATCAATATAAAACAACAAATTAGGTTTTGTCTCTAGTGTCAACTTTCCCAATAACGATATTTGAACATATTTGAAATTAAACAGCACAGATATGAATCAGATAGAAAGAGGTCTGTAGTGCCTTTGCACGAAATAATTAAAAATTTACATTTATGTAACACTTTCCACCTTCAAGGGATCCCAGAACCTATTAACAAGTGCAGCAGAATAGATGTATTTTGTAGTATTTTGCCTTCCTGTTGCACCTTCCTTCCACAGATCATTTCACAAACACTAATCAAGCCCTGAACACCCTGTGAACTGCTGCACAGTGAAGGGGATCAGCTCAGCTAAGGGCCCTCAGTCCTGATGATGGGGTAAATTGCAGCCCATCAGAATAAAGGCTGATTTGGCACTGACTGGCCTTATTCAGCCAAGGTTTGTATTTATTAAAATACTCAATCATGTGTTTAAGCACCCTTTAATGGATGTGAGCCTGGCCTCCAGCATCTTGCTCGATGTGATATGTGGTGAACAAGGACATGGGAAAAGCCTGGTGCAGAGGAGAGTGTGCAGTGGTGTGAGAGTGATTAGCAAGTGATTAGACGATCAGAAGACTAGAACATCTCTCTTACAAAGAAAGCCTGAGGGACTTGGGTCGTTTCAGTCTGCAAAAAAGAAGGCTGAGGGGGGGCTGTATGTGAGAAAGTAGTTCTTTACTATGAGGGTGGAGAGACGCTGGAACAGGCTGCCCTGAGAGGTTGTGGATGCCCCCTCTCTGGAGGTGTTTAAGGACAGGCTAGACAAGGCACTGAGCAGCCCGGTCTAGTGGAAGGTGTCCTTGCCCGTGGCAGGGTGGGTTGGAACTAGATGATTTTTGGTTCCCTTCCAATCCAAACCATTCTAGAACCATATGATTCTATGATCTTATTAATGCTTAAAAAATACTTAAAGGATGGATATCAAGAGGATTGAGCCAGTGTTTTTTCAGTGGTGCTCAGTGGCAAGAGGTAACAGGCACAAATTTCAACAAAGGACATTCCATCTAAACTTGAGAAGGAGCTTCTTTTCTTTGAGGGTGATAGAGCACTAGAACAGGCTACCCAGAGAGGTGGGGTAGAGTCTCAGTCTCTGGAGACATTCAAAATCCACCTGTGCATGCTGCTATAGGAGATCCTACTTTGGTAAGGGAATGGACTAGATGATCTCCAGAGATGCTTTCCAACCCCTGTGACTCTGTAGTAACTACTGGCTCATAAAGGCATCTCCTCCTTGCCATCTATTTTTCATAATTACTTCAGATTAGACATGAAGTAATCTAATAACTTATTTTAATTGTGTTTTACTTGTGATGAAAATAACTAAATACCCTGAGACCTATCATTGCTTTTTCTGTTTCATAAATCATCACACTTATAACAAATTTTCCTGCTCAACTATTCTCTGTATATTTTCTAGTTTTCCATCTGCCATTTTCTAGAAGAGACTACATTTTCAATCAAAGATAGTTCGTCAGAATTTTCCATGCCAAATCTTACTTGAGTAGCACCCCATGTAATGGCAAGGTAGTGCTGAAGGAAGCAAGGGGAGAACCTCCCACCCAAGTGCTTTCTGAGGGAAGCAAAAGGTTGTCCCCAACCTGGGCTTTTGCTGCATTGAGCTAAAGCCTACTGAGCACAGCAGTCTCTGTACCCAGCTTTGACAGCTTGCCAGGGCAACCTGTCTTTTAGGTTTGAGAACTAAATGCAATTCACTTTAATGTCTTAAAACTTCCTCTATCTGCAATAATGATTTTGTTTAAAAGATCTGTGGATCATGGAAAAAACACGTACGTAACCATTTTCACATAAACTGTTACAACACCCAGACATTTCCAAGTTCTGTTCAGAAGCCTGAAAGTCACATTGATTAGTGGACAACACAGATGCCATTCAATTCCTCTTTCTGAGGCATTAATGTAACATGGGACTTTTTCAGCATCATGTTGCAGAGGACACAGAGGACTCTGCCTAAGGCTTTAGTTGTAACACACTTTTTTCCATGTTAACACCAAAGGATCATGTAAAGAGTCTAAGAGATTGCAGCAGACTGAAAAATTATCATCCTTGTTTTTTAAGCGCAGTGGCAGGGAAGAAATGCTTGGTAGAATTCCATAGATGTCCATCAAGTGAAAAGCCAAGGATCATAAAACCTTCATCCATCTAAGGTCTGTACTGACAGCAAACCACGTCATGAAGTATAATGATTATTTCAGCCTAAGGTTTTCTTTGATTTTCACTTTTTCTTAACAAAAGATGGAAGTTTGTGGTTAATTTTTCACCCAGAACCAGACTTAAGTGATTTCAGAAAAGGAACAATGATTTTCTGTATTTTTACTGCCTATTATTAACTGCTGGTTTCCAGTTTTGTTTAAATGCCAGTTATCAGGATTCAATTTACCCCCTCCAAGGAGGATGTCTGGCATAATTCTAAGAATAATAACTGCCATATATTATGTTAATCGAGCACTAATAAGCTTCACTAATAAGCTTGGTGCTTTTGCTTCCAAACAGGAATGGAAATTTCATTTTTAAAAATAGCACCTGTCTACCTGCATCACCTCATTTCTAAGAACAAGAGGTAGCAGCACAGATTTCCTAGGGATTACACAGACCATGTGGAAAACCTAAAAGACCTAACTTCTATTAACACATGCTTCTTTAAAGCCCAGGCCTGGTTTGGGAATCTAGGAAATCCCACATGAAGAGTGCATTTCATCAAGATGGCCTCCCCTGTCAGCAGCCTCCAATGAACTTTAAATAATGAAATTTAAGGCTGTTGTCCCACATATCATCAATCTTGAAGACGAGGAGTCTCCAGCAGTGATTTTCTCTTCTGTTTAACTCTCAATAGAACCATATTTCATGCAATTAATGTCAGACACTCCTTGTGCATTTTGATCATTTCATTTACTTGCAGCATAAGAAATTATCACAACCACAAAGCTAAGGCTTCTTGTGCACTTGCTAAAAATTTGGCAGTAAACTTGCAAGGTTATGCAGGCTTGAGAAGACTTTCAGGGATAAATGAGGATTATACTAATTATGCTAATTAATATTTTGTTATTAGGCAGACTAGGGACAATGACCTTTAAAGATGAGCAAGAAGAATTCCCTCCTGTGTCCAAAAGAGATGAATATATGCAATTACATGCATTTGTATCAGTATAGATTTTGAATGTGAGACACTGTGGATATCTTGTGTATCTTATTTTGGCAAGATAAAAATAAATACTAAAGTTTTGATGCTACTTCAGTGTGAAACTTTGCAACAGAACCAATATAAAAATAAAACCCATCCCCCACAATCTCAACTCTTTACTGTGTTTGATAAAGACAAAGCTATCTGAAGGGGTTGCTTCATTCTACCACTGCCTCTATTTCTCAGTGCTATGCAGAAGACCTGGAGGAGGGCACAAGTCCCATGTGCATGCAGAAATCTCAGCTGCAGGGCCATCAAGGGGACAGCAGCTGGAGATCTCACAAGACTCAAGCCTCCACCACATCTCCCTGGGTACCTCATTGTACCTAGTTGCTTCTCCAGCTGTTGAGGATGAGTAGAGCCATTCTACAAATGACCCCTTTCAGTTCTGAATTTTTTGTCTACAGTGATCTCTTGTTTCTACATTCATGGATCTCAATGACACACTTTACAAAATATGAGCAGATCTGTGAGCAAGATGCCCAACATAAGTGCTGGATGCTTTACAATGTGTTTCTAACATTGTTAAAGGCTTTAAGAACTTTGGTTAGGGGTCTACTTCAGCTACCTGATGACTAAAACAATTTTATAAGACACTAGCTTTTAACACTTAGGCCAATGTCACCTTCCCCTGTGACTGCTATTTGTATTAAAGAAGCCCTACCAGCAGTGAGATCTACAACACCATGCTTTCTCCTCTCTTACAAGAGCTGGGAGATCAAAAATTTTAGCAGTTGAGCTTTGTGCATCTAACATCCCTTTGTGAAATTTCCAGCACAGAAAACTACCAGGAAGTGTTTTAGACATGTCAGCTTTGCAGCTTACAGGCAGCACAACTGAGTACCAGATGCTGTGCAGGTCCAACACACATTCCCTGGAAATGTGAGATCTGGCCACATCTGAAGCTCGGTAGCTTCAGCAATAGTTCTGTGTTGCTTCAAGACAGAGTGGCTGGTAGGACAGCAATGAACCCACAAGCAGCAAAGCACCCTCACTAACTTCACACCAAAGTTAAGAATGTGCTTAAAATCTTGGCAGAACTAAGTCTACAATGATCAGCAGAATCTAAATAAGGAGAATGCACACCTCGTGTGAGGGGGAAGCTGGTGTTAACTGTGATGAAAAGTTTATGAGAAACCCCCTCAAAATCCTCCCTTGCTCCAGTAAAGCCATGCTCATGCAACATTCAAGCAAAGCCAGGATATTTACATTAGACATTTGAAAGAAGTTCTTTGCTGTGAAGGTTGTGAGGCACAGGAACAGGCTGCCCAGAGAGGTGGTGGAGGTCCCATCCCTGGAGACATTCAAGGTTCTGAGCAACCTGATCTGCTGCAAGATGTCCCTGCAGGGGGAACTAGATGGCCTTCAAAGGTCTCCTTCCAACTCTATGATTCCATGTTTTCTGCTGAGCTAGGAGAGCATGGTCTTTTGCAGGAGCACGTTTCTTTTCTAATACATAAATATAATTGCTTGTTCACTGTCAAAGATAGACCAGGCACTGCGAATGATGCCCCATCATTAACACTCCTTATCTTGTAGCCAGGCATTAAAAATACAAGCTGACATGAAAATAATCAAATGTTTTACATACCACACTCATTTAGAAATCACTATTGATTTTTAAAAAACCACAGGGGAATGTAATTAGATATAGTAGGCATCAAAGCTTCTAGCTGATAGTGTAGAGTCCTTTTTTTTTTAACACCCCATATACAGAAAGTTGCAGAAAAAATTAAATAAACCTGTTTCTTCTCATGAGGCATGAAAAAAATATAGAAGAAAATCAACATTTCACCAAAAGCATGAAATTAAATACAGCATGTGCTGTGAGGGTGTCACTGAGGAGAGCATTTAAATGTGTATGCTTGTATTTCATGACTTATATAAGACTGAGGAGCAGGTTTAACGTCAGGAGTGTGTGTCTGTGCTTTGCTGCACAGGGGAGATGTGGTAAACCAAGGTCTCAGGAGCTGAAGCACCTGGAGGGGAATGGGCTCAGCAGCAAGGAAAGCTGAGAGAGCCTTGCTCCTGCAGAGCTGCTCAACATTTTTCATGGCAAATCCCTTGTGTTTCACACGAAACATACACATTATTGCACTTTGGATGTGCTTGCCAGAAGCAGTCAACTGCAGCCATGTGGTGGTTCTCCTAACATGGAAGAGCAGTGATGCCTCCTTGTCTCACAGTGACTTAGTGCTTTAAATCAAATTGACTAAAATACACAAATCCCCCTTTTTTCATGCCTTTTAAAGGGTTAGAAGATGTTTTCAACACTCAGGCTGAAACTATAAATGATGAGACAAACTTGGAGGTTTGTGTGAGGCCTGATGAGAAAGAAAAACTGCCTTCACCTACTCAGTTAACTGAGCCACTCGACTGCAGGCAGGAGTAGGAGGATGCCTGAACCTCAGGTGGGGTGATGTGTCACAAAGGACAAACCACCCTCAACTCCCCTGCACTCTGTCTTGACTTCTGGACTGCCCTCTTGAATGTCTGTGATTACATAGGGAAAGCAAGAGTCCTTAGTTTCAGCTATGAAATTAACTGAAAAGGATGATCCATGAAAGTAAAAAGATTAAACACCCAATTGATTATTTCAGCCTCTGTCCAGTCAGCTTCTCCCACATGATCCCAATAGAAAGGAGAAACTTGACACTGGCTGGATCCCTCCAAGTGAGCCTCCAGGTCCAGGTGAAGCTTTTATACTCAAGCATACAAAATTATTATTCAGACCAGTTGCTCCCAAATCCAGTAGAGATATTGTGCAAATACAGGGGAACAGGCTGATAAGAATTGCAAGTGTGAAAACACAGAGCTAGAAAAAGCCACCACTGGATGGGGTCCACAGCAGTGACGCCAACTGCCTGCCATTCAGAGATGTGGGGGCTCAGGAGGACTGAGGCACCCGCCTCCTGCCTCCAGATGGCAACATCCCCCTCAACCCTCTTGATTTTTTCATCTTGGTTATTTTTCCAAGTGAGTTTTGTCTGTCTAAAAGTTCTTTGATTTGGAAGCCTAGAGAATAAAGCCCCTACATGGACACCAGGGAGATGGGAGAGACGGTCCTTGCCACCCCCAGCAGGGAACCAACAGGACCATCTTTGCAGAATTTAAAGACTGGTGATGAAGTGGGGGATGTTTTCTGCTCATTAAGAGGCAGAAAGAGTAGGACCACCACTATATTCCTTCCATACAGACACAGCACTGGGCAGCTACTGAATGAGATAATGCTCCCTCATTAGGGAGAAGGGCAACAAATGTGTCTGTCATCCTTCTGTTACTATTTCCAAATGAACTCAATTAAGTTAATTAATTTTTTTCAGTGCAATAAAAATCTGAAGGAAGAGGCTGGAACACTAAATGAGATTAAAAATAAAACATCGCTCCTCCTCCTCCTCCAACTCAGATCTCAAGATTGTTTGCTTCCAAATTAAAATAATTTTCAAAACATTAGCTTACTTGAAAAAAATCACTAAGTGCTTTTCTCCGTGGCTGCTTAATTTGAAAAGTCACACCCACTCTTCTCCCTGCCACCCAGTATGATTAGTGCAAAGCAATGTACTTTCCTAAAAGAAGAATTGCAGTTACACTTCTGTAATCTCAATCAATTATGGATACTTAAAAATGTACAAAGAGCTTACATTTAATCGCTATAAAAGTTGAAAGGAGAAGTTGTGTTACGTGTTTTGGATAGACAAGGATAAGGGCACATAATTTTCATTGGGATTAAACATCCTTTTGAGGGAACCTGGTAGGTAATTTACATGCAAAGAATTTCATAATCAACTATTTCTGCTTTGTCTCCTAATGGAGCCTTTAAAATCAAACAAGAGTGCAAATTCATTACCAGTTTTGTGCATGTGCCTGTATGTTTTGCCTACCAATCAATAGATTGCTAGAAGGTGGAGACAGTAGAAGTTTCACATTTTTATAACAGCCATGGACTGAATTTAGAAAAGAAAGACACAGATCTATGATAAATATTTAAATAAGATTAATTTAAATTATTTCCATTTCATTGTTGCTTTATCCTGTTTTGATGTTAATGGTTGGATGATTGAACCTAGCAAACCCATACTAAATTATTTTTTATCCTTTTGAAGAAATGACAGTAAGACTGAACATCAGTGCATGGAAAACATGTTCTCTAGAAAAAATTTCTATCATCTTTTATTGATGCATTAAAAACAATTATGACAAGAGGAAAAGATGCCTTCTGTTGGTAAACTGCTTTTAGGCCTCTTACAAACAAAATCATGGATGCATCTGGAATTTCTCCTTGAAATTCAGTGAAAATGCAAACAAACCTCACAAGTTTTAGCTAAAAAATGCATGTATTACACACATAGTGACAACACAAGACCCACTTCCAGATTAGGGTTTCACTGTCCCATGCCCTGTATGAAGACCAGGCTGGAAAGATTCAAAGTTTCAAGGAACTTTTCAAGCTGGTCAGAAGTTGGATAAGTTTTCATCTCTTCATACAGAAACTGTGTGACCTCTACTAGACAGAAGGCTTCACTTCCACCTCCTAACAAAGATTTATGAAGCCACTAGAAAAGTATCATTGTCTCCACTCTGTTGCACATGTTCAAAGTAAACATCATCATCTCTGATATGAATTTCACCACGTCCTTTGCTCTATTTCATGTCAAAACATCTAGGAACTCAGTACTCTTGTAGAGACACAGTTAAATGGAATTACCCTCTATCTGGCTGCAATAGAGTCAGCTCTAATACAAGTGAAGGTGTTTTTTATATTTTTATTCTAGGTGTCTCATAATTTTCAGTAAATCAGTTCTTGTAAGACTTCTACAATGCAGTTAAGGAGCACCACTGCATTATTTCAGCTTTAGAAAAAGGCATGTAAAAAACCTCTACTGTTTAGAAGAGGCTTCTGTTTTGATGCTTAGAAGCTCTAAGTTGCCTCGGGAGCCTCCAGAGAATTTCTTCAATGAGCAACTTGGATGATCAGTATAACTCAGATCAAACACCTAAAATTGAGATTTCAGTACTCCCTGTTGGAGACTGAGTTTAGCACTGCTTAGCACTGCAGAAGTTTATCCAGGTGACACCATCAAATAAATCAGGAAAAGCAGTGTTTACACGGGCACATCTAAACTATAGTGTCTGGGAAATATTCCCAGCTCCTGCTCTGGATGTATATTCTGGCCACATCCCAATAACATCAGGGCAAGTGCTAAGTCCTACTGTCTCCTCACCAGGTCTTGTTTTCAACTGGAAGAAAACCTTGGTAACTGAGGAAACCCAGCTTATGCTCTACCACATTGAATGACAGGCTGCAGCACAGCCCTGTCTGCTTTGGCACTAATTAAATTATTTGGAACTCCAGAATCCAGACCAGAATTTTGACAACACCAAGCACCCAAGAGGCTTGCAAAGTTCTGTTCGGTCATTCTGGAATCATTAGGACACTCTTTATTATTTTTGAATTATTAATACTTGCCACTTTTATTTATGGGTTAAACTTTTGAGGCATGGTGAAGGTTCCAGCTCCTCCTCTTTACACCCCGGAAGTCCTAAGCAATCTCCACAAGTGACCCTGCCCTGTGCTGGGAACAGCTCAGTGGCAGAGACTAGCTCTGGTTCTCAGGCACTTTTGTTTCTAGTCTTTACAGTGGCTAAGACCGATGGCAAAATGCCCAAGTCATGTAGGAAATGGTCCATAACAAGTCCCTAAAACTGTCAGCCATTTGCCTCACCACTCAATACCTGCCCAGCATCTGATGCCCCCATCCACAGCATGCCTGGTAATAAGCAAAGCATCCTGCATCATGCTGCCTACCTACAGCCTAATACTCATTCACAAAAGCTTTCCTGTTTGTAAGTTTAATGGATAAAGCAATCAATACAAACAAAATCAGATGGTTTCTACCCTTTTCTTTCACTACATAGAGCCTGAGCTTCTCCCTGGGTGTAAAATAAATAAAGGCAATATGGATAGTTACAATCTATGATGACACTCCTAATAGAATCATATGACACATAGGTAATTTCCTAAACTTAGTTCATTGTCTGGCAAAAAGAATCTCACTAGTGAAAACCAACAGGGTGCTTAGTGCTGCAGACCATCAGAGGAACATTAGAAACTGGTATTTCAGGTATCAGATTTCATGTTACACCAAATCACTGAAGCGCAATTTAAGATTTCAGAGTTTTAGCAAAACTGCCTTTTGTTATCTGTTAGGAAGGAGAAGAAGCCAAACAGCCACACATGGTTGCTTTCTATCAAAGTTCTCATTAGGCTTTCATGCCACAGTGAAAATAGAAAATGAGCTGAGAGCCAGGCATTTGTTGGAGGTTCTGGCTTGTTTTAATCTACCTGTTGCAGAGAAGTTCACTGGGTTCTAGTTATTCCTGTTTTGCTGTACTGTCTCTCCTAAGCTATATTTGACTATTAACATTCCTCACAAAGTAAAAAATGGTGAAAAGATGAAGTGAGCTAGAGAAACTCATGAGCATCAGATTCCTAAATGTCTGTAGGAGCCATCAAAATAGTGTGTAACAAGGGACTGCTTTTTTCATATTCATAGAATAGGGGATGTCATAGAAATCTGGGACAAGGTTGCAGGAGACCTCATAGCAGCCTTGCAGTATTTGAAGGGAGCCTACAATCAAGCTGGAGAGGGACATTTTACAAGGGCGTGGAGTGATGTGACAAGGTGGCAGTGGCACAGGCTGCCCAGAGAAGCTGAGGATGCCCCATCCCTGGAGATTTTCAGGGCCAGGCCAGACAGGGCTTTGAAGCAATCTGCTCTAGTGGGAGATATTCCTGCCCATGACAGGAGATTGGAATCAGATGATCTTCAAGGTCTCCTTCAGCCTAAAGCATTCTATGACTCTGTGAAATAACTACCTCATTTCACTCAAAGACGCATACTCCACAGTTTTCAGCCTGCTTCACCCTTGTCCACCAATGTCCCAATGACTAGGGGACACTGAGAAGTCTGATTTTCTGTCTCATGCAAAATCATGAAGATGTACAGAATCCTCCACTGAGCAAAGCCTGGGACATGCCTCACAGCCGGGCACATGCAATGCTCAGCTCCCCACTACACTGCTGAACCTCTGTATGCTCTTTGGCAAGCTCTTTCACTCCTCTGTATCTATCTGTCCTTGCCCTCAAAGCTTTTGTTTGCTGCCTCCACTAAGACTGAAAATTTTTCAAGACAGAAGCCACTTATGCCAGAACAGTGCTCCATTCTCAATACCAAAAAAGACCAAGAGATGTTTGCCAGTTGTGATACACAGTTCTCTGCATTTTAATGCTTTTCCTTGCTAGGCTTTAGACACTGATTATAAATTACATGCTGGACCGCTCTGAAAAACTTAGCAGAAAATCTGCTGCTGCAATAGGAGATTGTCCCATAACCAGCATTATCCCCATCACCAAAGAGGCAGGAGCCGTGTTTTGTGGAAAGCACAGAATTATAATCTTACTGATTTATGGGACACTAACTGCTTTGTGAAGCAGTAATGATTTCCCACAGAGGTCATCACGGACACTGTTTATCAGCCTGCTTTGAGCAATTTCCATTAATAAATAGGTGGCTGCAATGTTTATTAAGAAAACCATGAGCCACATAACAGAGCCATAACATTACAATTTCAGCTCTACTGGATGACCTATGAATACAGAGAAGTTGATGGTGCGGATATTCCCGAGAGAGAAATATTAATTAAATGAAATAGAGAAATGCACAGATAGACTGGCACAGTTTGTGTGCTCTACACTGCTTGAATTACTTCCACATGACCATTTTATGCTTATCTTTCCATACATTGATCTCTAAGCCTAGATTTTGCCTCCTTATCTTCCTTTTGTCCATCTAGCACATAAGAAAGATTTATAGCACGTTACAAAGGGTGAATCTGTGAAAAAGCAGTTACCATGGCAACCCAGTATTTCTTTCTGTATAAACTTATAGTACTGAAGCAGAGGAAGGCCAGAACTCCACACCAACTTCAAAGTTGCTCTTTGTTCCCATTACGATGTTTTAAAGTAATCAAAGTATTTTACTGCCAGCAAGGAAACATATTAAACTTGTCTTTTAAAACCCTTTTAAAAAAAGCATAGCCATTGCAAAGCAACAATGCAGATGTAGTTTGCCACTCACTGAATAGGTTTTTACAAAAGAAGTACCTTAAGGGATGCCCTGACCGTGCCCACCTGTGAAGCAACATGTGAAAGTGCAATTTGTCACTGCATGTGCCCACAGGAATTCAGTATTACCGGTCAATTTTGCAACATTAAGATACTTTACAATCAAACTCCTACACATTCCTCTATTAGATCACAAACCTTGACCCACAGAAGATAAATCATAGTTGTATTTTCTCAACTTATAAAAACGGAGGCTTCATTTCAGGGAACCAGCACTATTAACTTTGCCCTGCCTATTATCACAGACTTCATTATGTTCAGTGACAGAGGCTCCACTGCACCCAAGTTTATTATTTCCAGCAAACTGCATCTTAAATCTGGGCACCCTCCTGTTTGAATTGACATCAGGCAACTTTACAGTAGAAGTAACCAGGTCAGGCTGCAAAACATAAACCCTTGAGTCCATGCCTCCACAATTGGCCATTGGCTACATACAACAAATCCAGTTGAATATGGAGACACTGACATCATAGGGGGTAAAACAATGTTTTCTTTGGGCTACAACATGGATGGATATAGCAAATACTAGGTTTGCTATGCAAACAACTGTTTCTTCACCTGTTGAAGCATTCCTGCTGCAATGTGCTATAGCATTGTGTGTATGGATGGGAACCAAGGGATCAGGCACTTTCTTCTATAGCTATAGAGGGAGCTTATTAGTGTTCCCAGTGAACCAGGCAGTGATGGGGTGTTATTAAGTGGAGGCCCACAGCTCATCTCACTAAGGCTGGTATCATGGCATCAGAGCAGAGTCACTGCTTTTTACTTCAGAAGTCTATTTTAATTTTATTTAGGGAGGCAGCATGACCTCATAGGCAAGGCATCAGAAGATCAGGGTTGTGTTCCCAGCCATGTGAAGTGATCACAGGGAAAAACATGCAAGTGCTCTGAGCTTTCCTTTTCTTTTTTGTTAATCATCTGCCACATGCTGGAAATGATCATTATTTGCTGCTATAGAGTGCTCTGTGAACAGCGAATGATAAATGCTAAGTGTTACCAATAAAGTGTGCAATTTCTATATGACTATAACAATACAAATCAGGACTATACCCAGTGTCATCAGTGTAATGCAAAATCAAGCCTCAAAATTATCTGAATGGTAGTAAAGTTCTTGGGAACATATAAACCAGCAGGTGAGGGATATAATGGTATAACAGGCTTTGACAGGAAAGACAAAGTGCTGTAGAACAAAAAAGCAAGTTCATCTTATTCTGTTCATATTGTGTCAATTTTCCTTTCCTTTTACAGACATATTCTAGCTCTTTCTGTTCCTGCTAAGCTTTGTCTTGCTCTGATGGCCTCCTTCCTTTCTCCCCTTTCTAAATTCATGCTGTGCATAAAATTGTCTCTTAGAGTAAGATTTACTCCTTTTGGCCCAGTGCTCTGCTCCATTTTAGGCTGCTGGTGCTAAAGCAGGGAGATTTACCATGTGTTTCATAAAATATTTCAACTCTTAGTTCATGTTTTTATTCTTTTTTCATTTCTTTCATTTTTCCTTTTTATGGAATTTCTTGCACACCACAGGATTGATACTTGGGCTCTAAAAGCAGCTGATTCAACAATGTGGTACCCCATCACACCCAAGACAGGACACACAAACAAAAATTCTAAATCAAGTTTGCTCCTCATTAGTCTGAATTCTACACTGAAATCAGAAGCTGAACAAGCATTGTTGGCTGTACCTTGAGCCTAATTTAATCCTAAGAGCAGCATCACTATATCTATTATTCACAACGAATCTCAGAAGTGTTGTGACACTTTGATGCTCTGAATGCTTAAAAACAAAAAACCCCCAAATATTTAAGTTCCAGTTATTTACAGTTCTTGGACTTTTAAGCCAACTCTATCACAAGAAATGCCTACTGCAATGAATAAAACATGTAACTCTAGGGGAAATAATTTTTAAAAAAGAAAGAAGCTGCTGCTAAGAACCCATATTGTTTGTGAGGCAGGAAGTAAGGCAGTGTAAGGTGCATGTCTGAACCCCTGGTCACCAGTAGGTACCAAACTCTTCTCACAGGAGATAAGAAACTTGAAATAGAGTGACTGTCAGGTAAAAGAGATTATGGCAGATCTGACTAGTTGTGATTCTTAAACACTCCAAGTCACGGTGACTGTTGCAGACATGCTGGAAATTGTTATTGTTAGAATTACAGTTATGATAGGGCAGCTCCAGCTGTAGTTCTTTACTTTCACTAAATGCAAAAGGCTTTTTGAAAATCAGAGCTTTTGGTTAAAATATGATGGCAAAGTAAACAC
This sequence comes from Turnix velox, assembly GCA_013400935.1. Classification (NCBI taxonomy): domain Eukaryota; kingdom Metazoa; phylum Chordata; class Aves; order Charadriiformes; family Turnicidae; genus Turnix; species Turnix velox. The sequence goes on from VZTY01013246.1 coordinate 215,056, forward strand.
TTCAATATCTATGAGTTAGCTCAGTTCAGTTCTGTATTTCCCTTTAATATCTGTAGAGCTTTGTTCAATCACAGACAGCCCTTTCCATCTTTCTGGAGTGGGAAAGATAATTGAGAGCTACAGAACAGACCTATCTTCCATTGGCCACAACCTCCAACAGGACAATGGGACACGTTCTCTGCAAGGACCAGGTCCACAGTGGGATTCAGCACAAGCTCTACCAACCAGACCAGTGAAATACATTAATAGATCCAGCTTAGAGGAAAAAAACCCCAGGTCTTCAACACTCAGGTGTATATCTCACTGCCAGCTTAAACATAGGAGAGGATGAAATACCTTTTCAGTGAAAAGGAGTTTAAAATCCTCCTGGTTTTCTGTTTCAGGTAGGAAGTTCATTTGTCCAGATGGAAGAAATGAGCTCCTAGAAGGCTCTGCTTATATAGCCATCTAGCATTAGTGACAACAAATATAAAACACTTCTAAATAACTGCAAGTGAAGTTCTGCTTGATTTTGAAAAAGAATCAAAAGCATTTCCAGCTTGCCATTGCCAAGCCAAATTTGGCCCATAACAAAAAAAATCAAACTCTTAATAAAGCCAGAAAGCATAAGTATGTTCCCACAACCAAAAATGATTGAGCTGTTACAGCTCAGCAATTTACTGCCCATCCGCTGAGTTGCCATAACTGTATGTGTGCTTTAAGCCCACTTCAGTACTGAAATAAAATACATTTACTGAAAACATGCTTCAGGGGATATCTGCAGCTGTTTCACAGAGGTTTAAACCCACCACGTTAGTCACTGCAGTTAAGTAAGAGCACACTAACAGCAGATTACAATGTTTTGCCTGATAAACTAGAATTTGTTAAGCCACAGCTATTTGACTGCTTCCGACCACAGAAATTCACCATTTCTCCATTAGCTGAAAGACCAGGTGCTCACAGTGACACCAGCTCAGATTAAAGCTGCAGTTGATTCTGAAAGAAACAGTCAAGATTGACAGTCCCAGACAGAACCAAGGCTTTTGAGATAGCTGCCCTACAGGAGATACAGCATAATCAGACACTGAAGGCAGTAGAATTATCAGATCAAGTCAATCACAGCTCTTTAGCTTTTTTAAACATATACGTGAAAATCTGAAAACGTGCTCCCACATAGAACTTTAAAAATTAATGGTAAATTTTGAGTGGTCTCCTAATGCTCCTGTATGCAAATCCACATGTCAGTTATTTCTGAATCACTCCCTGGAATACTATACATACGATAAATATTTAATTCTTTGCACTGACATTACAGGTTGAACACTTACATATTCCTGGCACATTATTAAGGCCACAAATAGTGGGGAACTTATGGAAATAATCAATGAATGATAATTCTCAGAAATAGTCACTGCAAGAATAAAGCTGCCAAAGGAAAGGAAAATGTGACAATGCAAAAAGGTGATAAAATGCTTCAGAAATTTGTTTATTTGGCATAATGTGACAGTGGTGACATGTGCCACCTCCTGTCTACAAGAAGAAAGAGCTTCCAATAGGCTTTAGAAAGCTTTTCCCTGGCCTCAAAGTATGTAAGTGGAAAAATATGGACACTGCAAGGGGCATCCATATTTTCAACACAAATAACCTTAAGGAAAATAATGAAGCTGTGACCATTTGTCCAGTTATCTCTGGGCATCTGAAATATATTTATCACTTTTTCCAGTGAATTCACAGGCATAGAGTGAGGAACAGGGAAAAGCAGCTCACCACAGGGGCAGAGAAAAGACACCTGAGGATGGATGGATTTCATTTCCAGCAAAACATTCAGGAGGTCTGATAACAAAGCTCTGTTTCTGCTGCTGTGCAGAGGTACCATCTGTAAGGGTGAAGTCTTTGCAGAAATGTGGTCCCATGGGAACTCTGCACAAACCTCCTCCCTCACAACCTTGCCATCACAAGTTTGCACTGCCTGAAAAGTCCCAGACACCAACTTCCTTCAAAATGTCTCATGTCCATCATGCCCCAGGATCCCACTGCCACCAGTCTGTCACCCATCTCTCTGCCAACTGGAGCAGCAAACTGCCATTTCTCTCCCTGATCTTTTCAGTCCAGAGAGACAGAGCTGTACTCACAGTGATTTTTTTCCATCATCACTAATTTGCAGATAATCCAACTGCATTGGATCAAGACAGAGAGAAAAAACTAACAATACAGAACAGCACTTAGGAACACTAATTGCAAATTACTCTTAAATAATACATCAGCCCTCTCTTAATTATGGCATCTTCCACTCTCCTCAGAAAAGTGCAGCATCTGCTAATGTATTTTCCCAATTATTAGTATGAAGTTGCAGGCAAAGAGTGGAGTAGTGGTTCCTTTGTATCTTGACCTGCTCTCCAGATTCCCTGAATCTCCATAAAGTGTTTTTTATGATACATTTCTTGTACCAAGGTTCACTCCCTAACACTCATTTCTGAAGTAAAGGGTTCACAACAAACCTGCTTTGCCTGAATAAGTAATTCAATCTTGTATTTCCCATTCAATTTCCAATGGCTTTCAAGGCCTAACCTCTGTAAATCCTGCAAATTTCATCTACTTCCTTTTTTCCTTGCTGCCACTTTCTCCAATTAATCTGCCATTTACCTCAGTACTTGCATGAAGGACTGAAAGATTCTGAAGGATGTGCTGACACCTCAGTTCTCTCCAAGCCCACCAGCAGAGTTTTCAAAAAGTATCCACGATTCTGAGACCTGTAGTGTCCTCTTGTCAAATATGAAGATGGCCACAACAAACTCTCAGCTGTGGTGAAGCCTAAGCATTTGTACAGATTCCTGACTTGAGCACTGAAAACCAAGTGAATGACAATTTAGCTTCTGCAACCAAAGCAAACAGCCACCTTTTAAAATTATTAAGGAAAATTATTTTCCCAGCACTGCCCATTATGGCAGAGGCAGAGCTGGAGTCTGAGCTCAGCTCTTCTTGATTTAATCCCCTGGACATTACTGCTTCTTGGGAGCACTGCAATCCCAAAACTCTAATTTCAATTTTTAAGTAGCTCAGAATATTGGCACCTAGATCTGTTCATTTCATTCTATTTTCTAATGTTTCCATCAGGCTCCAAATAAATTGTGCTCAGTGCACAACGTGAAGTGCAAATAAAAATGCAATACAGCTCCAGACCTGCTGCTTCTTATGAGCAACACAGTCCTGCCAAAGGATCTTCAGGCAGCCATATTTACCCAGTCAGGTGTCTCACCTGCAGCCCCATGACAGTATCACCACACTAGTAATCTAAATGAGGCAACCTTCTTGCTCCATCCACTTAATCACATTCCTCTGTCTGACAGGTGCAGGCTTGAGATTATTGCTCTGAGCAGCCAGTTTTTCTCACCTCAGAGAAAGCCAACAATTAATAATCAAAGAGAAAGAAAATAATAAAAATACCTTAACCTCAGTGAAAATCAGCATGGGTCCTTACAGAGATTTACCTCACAGAACGTGCCTCCTCTGACAAAAAACAAAGATGGGGTTTTAGGTTCTTAGATGCGTTGTAAATCTTTTTGCCCTGACATTACCTGAAGCTGAACAAAGGATAATTTCTATTCTTTTGTTTGAGTTCATCATTGGACTAAAAACCTGTTCACAAATTTTTCAATGAAAACAGTACAGTCAAAACATTTGAAGGTATAAAAGGGGTGAGGTTTGATAGAGACCTTCTTTCTCCTTCTTTTCAGAAGGAATCAGAGTTCATATTGGTTTTCCAATCCTTCCTTTAGAAAAATCACAGAAACCAGTATGTTACCACAAAATATTTCAGCCTCAATGCACAACATGTGGACCTGCCAAAATTTTTCTGACTACCCCAACAGAGTTGCAGCCCCAGCAAAGCCACTCCTCCTGGGCATCCTCAAATTCCCCTGTCGCTGGCAAAGGGAGCCTGTTCTTATGTTTCCTCCAAGAATGCAGAATAGGAAACAGCTTAATGGCGAAACAGCCTTCATAGACAATTAAATAGAAAATTTGGCAGATCTTCAGACACACTGTTACCTGCCTATGAATGCAAAGCAGTTATGCTCAACAGCCAGCTAAAGCATTGGCACCTCTGCCTGGGTTTAAGTTAGTCTCCTATAACACTTCAACCAGATGTTTATGATGGAGCAGCATTTCACTACTTGCTTAGTCTCATCCAAGAGACATGACATCTGCATCACTCAGGCAAAAATCTTACTCCTTTTCCAGCACACCTCTACTAGGCTTTTCATCTCAGCAGTGCCCAGCCCATTTGGGGATATTTTCACTGTCAGTCCCTTAGAGCCAGGTATTAACAGCCAGGTTATTAGCTGGGGGTGCTCATCTGCACTTGTAGCTGCTTCCACAGGATTTCCACTTGTTCCAGTCAATGATTTTAACACCAACAGACCTAGCATGGGGCCTTTTAACCCCACAGCATCCAGGCAGGTAAAAATTAACAACTTTCTTCCCAGCAGCCATAAGAGCTGAAGCTTATACTGAGGGCAATGCGCTTTTTAACAGCACTTGGCACAATTACACTTTATTAATTCAGAGCTGTTATTTTACAGCTTCATTTGTTACTGCCAATTTTATGTTTTGAAGGGTAGGGAAAGCATGAAGAAATAACAATTTAAGTGGAGCTCAGCAGATGGAGAATGAGTACCTCTGATTCTCTCCACCACTGCTGAAAACAAAAGTTTTCTACCATACAGGGATCCCAGGGCAAAAAGGCAAAAAAAGAAACACCTTGGCAGTTACCAGAGCATTTGAACCACAGATAAGAATGGTTCTGAGCAATGCTGCTGGGAAGAAGACAGGCATCTCAGCAGTACCCTGAGCAATTGTGGTTAGTCAGTGTAGTGAACTCCATCCTCTGGAGACCCAGACTCCAAGCCAATTTCCAGCCTCTCTTTTTTTTCTTCTTAGTACTCTGGATATAACAGGGAGAAAGCAGCAAGTAAATGTGACCCTAACGTGCCAAGTTGTCACCAAGTGTGTGAGCTGGTTGTGATTCTACCTATGTGTGTGTGGCTCTGGCTGCAATTCATACCTGCACCAAGGAATAGGACAAATCTCTCTCAGGTGGGACACAGACATTCTCAGGCCTCATGACACAGACAGAGCACACTGCAATTAAAGGATCATGTAGGTTCATGAGACAGAAAATACACAGCAGTGTCACAGGTCAAAGGAAGCTATGTTGCTAACCAAGCTGGAGAAGGAGGGTGACTCAATAGTTCAAAGCACAAGAAACAAAGAACATTTCAAAAATCAAATCACTCTGAAGTGTTCCAAAGGAGGAAACATACTTCTGCTAATGGGGGATAACATTAGTTTGCAACTCAAGAGTGCTATTTGTACAGTGCTGAAATAGCCCCATCACAGTCACTGTCTTTATGGAGTGCTGGATCTACAGACCCTGGTAAAAATGCCCATATAGAAAGTCCTCCAGAACATGGTGGTGGGACAGGAAACACAGCACACAGTGACCTCCCTGAGGCCAGATACAGAAGATAAAGAAGAGATGGCAAATTCAACAATCTCCCACCCACCATCTTCCTAAAATAGAGAAGCAGAACATGGTACAGGATCCTACCCAGGGGGGATTTTGTTTTTCACTCTGCTCTTCATCTCACTGTACAACATGCTCACATACCACAGTAATGAGAGCAGTACAGAAATGCCTCCAGAGGTAGATTAGAGACAGCCAAACAAGAATGCTGAAGCTAAAGGGATAATCAGAGCTCCCCTCTGACAGGGAAAGGGCAAGTCTTGGCACTTCTCTCTGTCAAATTGCTTCTAAAAATAAACTCAGGAGCCAGATCCAGGCATAATGGCAAGACAAGAGTTAAGTTGCTGCACTGGGGGCCTTTCATGCTTCCTGCAGCTACAGAATTTAACTGCTCAGAGGACAGGTACCTCTGCAACTATTTCTCTGGCATCCTTTACTATGAGCAGGGTTCAGGTTCTGGCCACACCAGCTCACACCACCATCCTCTATCTCAGAGCTGCACTTTTACTTTTCCCTTGGGAAGGCCACAATTTTTTTTTTCAGTTTCCCTTACAACAAGGCAGCACCAGCCCAATAAGTTTTACTCAGAGTTCATTATCCCATGATCCCTTGTAACTACCACCTTATATCACTTTGGAAGGCAGGACCCAAACTTTCCTGTCAGCTGAGGCCAAAACTTTGTTCTACTTCCCTTCAAACAAATAGCAGCAAACACATTTTTTTCCTATCTATGTAAGGGCAAAGAAAAATCAATGTTAGAGCTAATACAGCCCTACATGGGACCAGAGTAATCAGTAAGAGGGGACTGAGCTGCAAAATAATGCTTGGCAAACCCACAATGCTTTAAGGTCAGTGGAGAGATGTCATTCCTTTGTACATAAAATCTTTAACACTGACGCCACAGATATGCCACTTGTAATGCTAGGTAAATATCCAGAGAGATTAATAATATTTTCATTGAACTCTCTATTTAAAGGAATATAGAAGCACCATTTCATCTGTAAGCTGATAATAAGGTCCACGTGTGAAAACAATAAAATAATAAAAGCGACATGAATAGGATTTCAATAGAAAAAAGATTTCAAGGAAAAGTTTCTAGATCAAAGCAGGCAGATAATCTGACAATATTTTCTTCTAAGAAGCTGGGTAAAGTTACTTAATGATTTAAGCAAGATACAGTATTATAATTTTTATTAGTCCCTGAGGAGCTACAACTAAGCTGCAGGGGAAAAACTTGGTAGGGAAATGAAAGCAATTGAGAGGGGAGGGGGGTGTCTGGTTTATAGGATCAAGACCAAAAACACAAACTGATTGTTCAAAAATCACAACTTTGAACATCAGTGGGTATGATGTGAAAATACTCAGGAATTAGAAGTACGGAAGGCACTTGTCTATAGATTTATGAAAGAGTACAGAGCATATCACACCAGTGAACATCAGTTTAAGCTTCTGCTTTAACTGTCCTACTTTCTCTAACAGGCGGCCTGGGGACAGTCCAGTCTCCTGAGGCACTCAATTTGAAAGTCCCTCTGGTCTAGTAACAATACAGGCTTACATTGGTTTCTATCTTTATGCTGTTCATAGTACAACCAGCCCATAAAACCAGAATCAACCTGCTCATGAGAGACAAAAAATGTGAATTACTTACAGCTGGATTCATTCTCTTCCTCTTTTGATATTGAGCAAACTATTGCCACTGTCCCTGCTTTTAGTTTTACTCATTGTAAGATGATGCAGAAATCAAAAATGCCAGAAGAACTATTAGTTTATTTTTTCCTAAAGGCAAGACAGCAATTAAGGTATGCCCATGGGTGAACAAAGCATGTTGGACAACTGGTAAGCAGAGTACATACAGTTGGGAAACTCATCTGTGCTGGCCAAAATGATTTAACTTCATCTTAATAAATATTGCATCAAAATTTGGAACAAGGAATAAAAAGTTTGTATGTAAGATTTATGTTTCACTCTATGGTTCACATCATAAGTGGCTTGATTAAATATTTATTCTAATATCTACTGGGCTTAGAATTACACCAATCTGTACATATCTATGCAGAAGCTCTTGGAAAATCTTACTAATACACCAGAAACACATTCTATGAGAACTGGAGATTGGTTTGGGTTGGAAGGAACCTTAAAGAACATCTTGTTCCAACTCCCAAATCCCAGACACCTTTCATTAGAAGGTCCCTCAGAGTCATCAGAAGGCTTTCCTGTTTCTTCATCACTAAAATAAAATAAAAGCAGGAGGTGAGCATCAGTTAGCAAAGGTTCAGCTATGGAGAGAAGGAGTGGGTTCCAAGCCAAGCTGGGATGGTTGGTGAGCAGATTGAGCATGGCACAGTGTTCAGCTGGGGCTCCTCTCAGTGGCCATCAGATGCACCTCTTGGGATGCAGGATGGGTTGCTTTCAGAAGGAAACATGCTATGTGAAGAAAATGCCTCCTTCAATTCTTATTCAAAACCCTCTTCTTTTTTCCTTTCTTGACAAAGAAAAAATCTGCCAATCTAATTTATTTCTTGCCACCAGTGGGTTATTGATTTTCACAGCTGTTGCTCACAGGTTAAACCAACAGATATTTCGGTAAAAAGAGAACACACCTTCTCAGACTTCTAAAACGCCTTCAGAAGTTTAGTAGAGTGAACATTAAAGGAGAACTTTTATAAGGTTGTAGGTAAGCTGAACGGATTCACCCTGTTCTTTGATGGATTTCAAGATTTAGATTAAATCCTTCAAAAAGCTGAACTTCATCCCTCTTATAGTTCAGTTAACAACATTCTTTCTACTAGAGGGAATGAGCATGATAACTTGGCTTTCCACAGATTGAAATGAACACAAAAGTACATGTTATTTTCCTGAGAAGACAAAGAGATCAACAACATTTACGTGAAAATAGGCCTGACTATTTAAAAATGGCAGGTGATGTTGAGAGACATTTAGGAAGGCTTGATCTTAAAATTGTTTATGGCTCTGACTCCAAAAATGAGCCCAAGTTACACATTCTACTGTCATTAGTCATATCATAATACAGCAGCCACTAATCATGATTGAATGGCTTGATTATCAGTAGCTGACAACCACTAGTAAGTGGAGCTGAACTCAAGGAACTTTGTTGTCAGCTCTAGCAGTGTTTGATTCACTGAATTACATGGTCCTCACCTTGATTTTTCTCCCTCTGAATGAATTTAGAAGGTTATCTACCTCTGTTAAGTATGGCAAAATTGAGAGACAAAAGGCACTATATGTGTGCTGTTTATTAATTAATGTAGTAAAAAGGCTCAATTGTGCTTTTTTTTTTTTGTTTAGGAACACAACAGTTTGTGAAAGGGCTTCAAATTTTATCTCTGCTTATTCAATAAGGAAATATCATATAGTTAATTAAGAAATGGCAAGCACATTGTGTTTCTGTTGGTCTGCTTTTGCCAGGATCTATCAATAGACTTGCATAGATAGGCAGAAGTTGTATGTAGTGAAAAACATTCAACATCACTCATCTGCTTTTACTGTAACCTCTGTCAAAGTTCTTTCAGCCAGGCACCTAACACTACCTGCTAACAGTGATTTAAATTCAGAAACTAAACCCTTTTTTTCAGCCCAGGAATAGGATGTAAAATGAATGAGGATTGTTTTGGTTTTTTGCCCCATTATTTCTCAGCAATGGGCAGGGGACTTCCATTCTCCAGACTAGCAGATCAGGTGTAAGTATTACTGAGCTAATTTAACTGGAGAAGCTGTATCTGTACAGGTGCTATGGGCAATCCTCAGTGCTAAGGAAGAAAAAAAAAATTAAGAAAAAACACATCACAGTCATGCCACTTTACTCTTGTTGGCCTTAATCAAAGTGCTTCAATATGCTGCTTCTTTTCTTCAGTTGGGTTAAATATATAATAAATGCACATAAGTCAAAGACCTTTTGAATCTCAGAACATTAGGTCTAAAAGTACAAAGTCCAGAAATTAGTATAAATCAATTACCTTATCAGTCATTTTAACTTTTCCACTTAGTCACCCACAGAAATAATCAAAGAATAGTACCACTGGTCTGAAAGAAGAAGAGATTACCACAGGTACAGAAATTTAGATCCACCACCTCAGATAAGGTGCAGAAACTTCCTAGCAGCTCTTGAGAAATGAAGCTACATGCTGTGGTCACATTAGGTCATTTACTTCACAAAGATACTTAATCTTTATTGGAGTATTGCAGGTAATTAGTAACTCCCCACATCCGCTGCTAAGCTACTGCAGATGCTATAACTCTGACTGCTTCATTGTTACCCATCTTTCCTGTTTCAATTTATTTTACATCAGCTTCCAGCCAGGGGATCTCAATAAGCCTGTTCCTCCTAATTAACCAACTCTTTAATACAGTACACTTCAAGCACTCATGGGCCATTTCTGAGCCTTGTTTTCACAGAAGATCTTAAAGGTCACTACAATAGTGGTCTCAAGGGCTGTGCTGCCTTGAAGCCCTGAAGCTCCTTCTTGCACATTCATCCACGGAGAGCCTCGGTTGCTTTTGTCTGGCAAGTCAGTGTGATACAACCTGGCACAAAGCCATTGCACTACTGACCTGCTTTCAAGTCCTGGATGGCATCCAGTCCTTGATGTCCTTGTCCAAGAAAACCTTTCTGCCACCAAACTGAGGTGATGTGGCTGTAACCCCTGTGGTACTGTTGTTAAGGAAGAAGTCCAGGATGCTCTCCAGCCTGCTTAGGAGGATTATCTTTACGATTCACTGTTCAGAAAAAGGCAGTCTAGCTTTACAGTCCAGCTTTTCTCCCTACTTCTCTGCTTCTGTGTTTTATCAAGCAAAGAAACTACAAAAGTAATTGAAGATTATTTTACAGAAAATATACTCAGATACTCCTCTCCCTCAGTTCACTGTGTCAGACCCTCTTCTGCATGTGGCTGCTTCTGAATGTTGGCAAAACCATAATTACACAGCTGGATGCTCAAAAGCACAGCGCATCAGCATTCACAATACATAGTTTCTTTACTATTTTTTTGATTGAAAGAAGGGTTGAGTGGAGAATGGCACTACAGAGAAAACACTGCCCCAAACTTCCTCCTACTCAGGAAAGGTTGTGGTAGTCAGACACATGCAAGACAACTTCATCTGTTATTTGCTGTGGACAGGACAATCAGGATACTAAACATGTGCCCAGGAAGGCAATGTCACTGCTGCATGTGCAATCACACCAGCTGTCCTCCTTTTCAGCTTAGTTTGATCAACTCATCAAGGACCGACACATCAGCATTCCCCCCTCAGCAAGGAACAGACACGACAAACAGTCCTAAATAACTGGGATTCTGTGAGATTTATCATTGTTTTTCCTTGATTGCCTTTCCTTACTGTGAATCATGCAAGTGCCTGTGCGTGATTCTAAGGTTTCTGCATTGCTATGGGAACACAGCACTCTGCAGCTACTGAAATGTTCAGCCCACCTCCATTCAACACCAGCATTCACATATGCCAGCCAAATACCTGAGCAAAGAATGGCTTTCAAAAGCCGAAGTGGTATTAGCATTTAGGAAGGAGAAAGGAAGGTTTTTCTCTCCGAGCAGCTGGAGACTATTCCAAGTGATGGAATTGCTGCCTACCTGCTCACTCGAGAACTCCACCACCCCCTCACCAGAGATATTCATAAAAAGGCAAGGCCTGGCAGATGAAAAAGACAAAAAGAAACACCTACCTCTAGAATAACACAAACATTGGTCATCCAAATGTGGATGAATTTTTGTGGTCAGTATCCAGCTATGTGGCACCCAAAAATTTGAATCATCTCTGCCCTGAAATTACCCTCCCACAGACCTCCAAGATAGGCACATAGACAGAAACCAGACATCTGGCTTTGACCTCAGGGTTGGGGTTAGATGACATTCCTGTTCAAAGAGCTGAATATTTCCTCTTTTCTTTTACCCACAAACTCAAATATCAGAAGAAAAATAAGAGTTTATTTCCCATCACTGGCTGGCACAACTTTTATGTAATCTGGAACAATAAACAAGGCCACTTGCATGGGACTTGGCTTTTGTTAGGCAAGGATATTACTGGGATTCAATGGGTTTACTTGTCGTTTATTGGGCTATCCCACTTTAATATGCCAGTTCTTACACAAACATATTTGCCTGTCAAGTGGTAAAATGAGGCATAAAAACTAAGTTGCAACAGAATTGAATTCAGCAGAAGGGGAATTAATTACTTGTCTTTGAAGAAAACAAAGAAAGACAAAAAAGTCTTCCATTTAGGATCACCCTGAATCTATCACACCACCAATCAGTCAGAAAACATTGAGAGGGAAGGCTGATTATATCCTAGATGACATTTAAAAGCACCATAAACGTGCTGCTCTGACCTAAACTTTTGTTCCTGTGTTACCAGCAGTAGTAGGAGCTGTAGGGATTTAGGGAGTACAGGAGGACCAGCCACAACTGCAGGCTTGCTTTCTGAAAATCAAGCTCTTGGACCAAGAGCCCAGCAGTGTAGGAAAGGGAGGACCAGTCCATGATGAACAGCAGGATTTCCTTCTCAGATAATAACCAGCCATGGTTCCCAGAGTCTCCCACTTTCTCTACAGCTTGATAGAAACAACAACCATGTTTGTGCACACTTAAAGCCATGCAATACATATACCTAGGACTTCAGAGATCACAAGACCCTCAATTTATTTTTCTCTATCATTAGAAGTATTTACAGGGTGCTTACAAGCCACAGGAAACAAAGTTACCCCAAGGAGTCCTATTCAGCCCAGTAGACACTAGCCATAATTTAAAAGGATATGTCTGGACCTCTGAAGAACAATGTTCTCACAAATTATGACCAAGTTCAAGCTTTAACTTTTCTAGAAAACTCATATAAACCTCAAAGACCAGCTACTAAGCCATTCTAACATGACAATCAATTGGGACAATCTGAATTAGACAAGAACATGGCATTCAATCTCTTACGGTGGTGGCATAATACATTGTCTCCTCCTGTATTTACAGGAAAACAAACCTCACATAACCTCAGTCTTCATCCTTCTGAGCAAATTAAGAAGCCACATCTTGAGTTTCTTTTCAATGAAATTCCCACATATATCTTTTCAATTTTTTTGATCATCTTATTAGTACTTAGAATCATTCTTGAATAGACATGTCCAACCTTTTGTACATATTTTGTTAGTAACAACTTACATTGAGGTTGGAAGCACTATATATCTATAGTAGTCAGTTATTGATTAAATTGCAATAATTCCTGAGGCTGTGGTAATGCTGTCACGTGTTTCACCTCTTCTTCAGATTGTCTAATCCATCACTGGAAGACAGTCAGCTCTGGATAATGATAAGCTCAGTACACAAATGTAGGATAGGACAGGACGTAGGGAAATGTGAGTTATTGGCATCTGTTGTTACAGGTCACGGTAACATCAAGGACTAAAAGTTCACACAGCAATAATAAATATAATACAAGTCACAATAACATAGGTCTTTATAAAGAACAAGTAGATAGCTTCAGTCTGTTCCATGTACAAGTACACGAAATGATAGTGATTTATGCTTTTTAAACAAAAGAACTAAGTATTTCAATTACTCCCCATTGGAGAGGGAGTACAGGGTGTTATATTCAAAGCTTCATTTTAACCAGAGAAAATTACTGACTCCTGCATGAGGCTGCATTCAGCTGCTTTCCTTTCCTTGAACAGGACACCCGGCTTGCTTCAGGAATCCAAACCCAGCAGGATGCCTTTCTGACATCTACCTCCTGACTAGCCGTGGGTGTATCTACTGACATTAAGCAGCACGACACCTTCTCAAGGAAGCAAAGCCCCACATGAAAAAAAAATTCACTGCTAAAGAAAAAAAAAAAAAGTCTTTAAAGGGAAAAGTACCCAGGATGCCACTCCAGGAGCCAAGTTTCATTTTAGATATGAACATTCTATAAAAACAGAGGGAGTGCTCATCTACTTCCTACAGAAAATCATTCTTCCTTAGCTATATTCCTGTGCATTTTAAATTTTGATATAAACTCCTACAGAAAAATACATCCCAGCAATTATAATCCTAGCAATTATGTAGGCACTTTTTGCTAGACACCAGAAGTTGAATTGTTACTAGGGACAAAAGCACTCTGCCCAGAAAGAAGTAGGACAATGAATTCCCATCATGTACATATGAGAAAACCCTCTCTGGGTAATGAAAAACTGAAAACAATGTCATGCAGCATCCATGGGAAAGAAAAAAGCATGAAGCAGCAAGACCCAAAGGTGCTAAGGTTTAGCTAAAAAGTTTGGCCTAAAAATTGCAGCAGGAAAAAAAATCTTAAGCAGAGGATTAATTCCAGGCCAACAGCAAAAGCAGAGAGTGGGATAACTATTGAGCCTGAAATCCACATCAAGCAGACACACGTAATATAAAATGCAATTAATAAAGATGAATATGGTCAATACCACAGAGAACACTTCAACTGCTGAAATATCTCATCAAACAAACCTGACTTCATTCTTTAATGAAGCTGCAAGTTTGGTTGCTGAAATCTATTTGTATCGATATAGTCACTCATCTTTCTATAAAACGTCTGATTTAGTGTGGTGTAACACTAGTATCAAAAATTAGCACGACAGACTCCCAATAAAACATGCATTGAATCAATTCAAATCTGTCTAGCTACTGATCTCAAAAATCTTTGTCAGTGGGGAATCACTAATGAGGAACAGGGTGTTTGCAGAGGTTTCTTCAGGAATTAGCATTATTATGCTTGAAGACACTGAACATTTTCAACAGTGCTCATGAAGTAAAAGCAACTTTGCTGCTATTATAATTCCTGACTGATACAGACTGATAAAGCAGCCAGCAGCAATGAGGGACAGTTCAATACAGCAGCAATCTGTGTTGCTTGAGAATCAGTTCCAAACTCATGTATTTTTACAAAGCAAGGTGAAAATCAATACAAAGAAACAAGGTGCACAAAGGAAGTGGGAGTTCTCTCTGCAAGGCAGCAGCTCTGAAGAAATTTAGGTTAATGAGTTACAGCAGTTGAACCCAAGTTCTTTATGTTGCAAATGGAATCTGCATTTGGAGGTCTGTGAAAGTAGGACAACTGGAAGAAGAACTGGAAAACTACTTCAGATTATAATCACTGTTGGTAGAGTGAGGTTGAAATTTTGGGAGTGACGCAGAAAACTGCCATAAAAAAATAAATCAGGGTATAGAAAAAAAAATTTGAAAAGGAGATTTTAAAAGCTTAGTTTACATAGTTTACCAGCAATAAAACATCTGACTTTATTATGGGGTATAACTACTGCCACATAATACAAAAATAAAACCAAACAACTTCAGATGGGAAAGATTAAGAAAGAACGTGTTTGGACACAGGACTGACTATATGAAGACCTAAGTAAATTCTCCAGTTCTTGCAGTCTTTGCATAAAATGGGATTTAGTTCCAGGGTGGAAAAAAAAGCCAAGAACATTGAGCTGGTAGGTTTCAAAGATGTGTTTTTAAGCTCATCTTTAAGGACCTTGTCTGACTGAAATAGATTCCTCTAAGAAATTGCAATCAAAGTCATTAGAAGCATCCTGATCCACAGTCTCCTACTCAATCAAGCCCATAGCAGCAAAGCTCAGTAATGTGATCTTACGTGTGTCACACAACAGACTCCTCAATGACTTATTGGAGACTTGCTGCATTTCTGGTCTGGATCCCTTACCTGGGCAGCACTGTGATGCCCATCAGATGTATGCTCAATGAATTTGAACCATTCCAATGAAAAGACAGAGGGAAACAACTAAAGATTTACAGACGTAGTAAAAGAGTAAGAAAAGAGGAAAGGTAAAGTTTTCAAATTACTGTATTTTCCATCTAAGATAAACTGTACATGGTCTGTGGATAGGCAGAATTAATATCTGCACTTCTGAGGAGTTAGGACACACAATATTCCTCAGGTGCCTCAACTACCTGTTTCAACCAAAATGGGTAGTAACACCTAGAAATAAATCTGTATTTGTAGACACCAAATCATGGTGTCTCAGACAGACCATGAAGTCAGTTCATGGGTCTGTTGCCTATTATCTTCAATTGGTTTCATGTGTAGCTTAATAGCATTTCTGTGCAGTTGTTGCATAATAGTAACAGAGGGCAACCCAGTTGCGTGCTCAGTATCATTCAAATAGAATGCCTTGGGTGTCACTAAGGCTGCAGACCAACCCCAAGACATGCAACTGAGTTGCCTCCAAGCCATGTCCCAGGGAGGGCAGCACCTCACCCACAGTTGTTGCTCCCCCATCACACCTCCTGTCCCTATCACTGGACACCGAGACTGTAAAAACCAGACCTCCTGGCTGCTATCCTGGTCTTCTCACAACCAGTCCAAAGTGACATGTTGTATATATACATGGCTGAAAAATCTGCATGCATTTATGCTGCTAAGTACTATAGATGTTGTTACACCAAATATTCACTGACCTCTTGCTGAATCTTTTTTAATTGAAGTAATTATTCACTCAGCTCCAGCTGCTAGAACTCCATCCTGATATATCTGAAAGCAAATGGCTTTTCAGATCGGTTCTCAGAAGGATGGAAAATATCTGCAGATTGGTATGCAGCTGGGAAGAGTCTTCCCAGGCCTGTCTGGTTTTCTCTCATCAATTTATCAATAGGTTTTTAATGCTCTTACCAATGAATTCCTATTAGGTTAATAGCCTGAAGTATGGATGAAAAGCACAGTCAGGGAAAGACTTATAATTCCATCAAATATTTCCAAACTTTTTAACATTCTCTTATCTTCATCAAATCATAAATTTAGTTTGAGCTTTGAAGGTAGCAAGTGTGATGCTTGAGTTTCCTTGTGAGGATTTTACCTTATTACTTCACATGTTAAAAACCTGGGTTTACCAAAGCAGCTGTCAAAATTTCCAGTAATTTGAGTCAGAAAGATTCTACCCTAACCTTAATGCTGGCTTGGTGCTTGCAATTCCCTAGAAGTAATATGACATTACAAGTGAGTGGGTTTTTGGCCCTTCCAACCTCTGAAAGATTCTCATGCTGATGTTAAATCAAGCCTTCTACAGGCTGAAACAAGTTGCAAGTATCCAAGTTCATTAACACTGCTCTTCACATCTGGCTGAAAAAAGACAGTCTCCAGGAAGATCCCCATTAATGAGAATATCATGATCATAGTATTGAAAAATGGGTCTGTATGACAGGAAGGCTAAATGCTACTTCTCTACATAAGCAGAATGTTATTGCTGGTAGTAGACAGTGAAATTTTTCAATCCTTTTAAAGATTATCCAAGAGAGTAAAAAAAAATTTCCAAGCAGTTGAAGCAAGTCAAGGTCAGAGTCAGCAAAACTCCAACCAACAAACAGATTTACTGCTTCCCAGCCTCATGTTCTAATTAAATACAATCAACACTAACATTAACAATGCCCATTTCTATGGGTTTCTGTCTTGTGGAGAGGTTCCCTGGGGAGTAAGACACATTTCGATCCAACGACTTCTCTACAGCTCAGGCTTTCAGAACCACCCTTTACAATAGGGCTTCTCTGTGGTCTAATAATGATATAACTCGATTCATACTCAGCCTGTTCCCACTGGGCTCAAAAATTATTATCCAGAGAGCTGGCAGCATCTCTCAACCACCACAATGGTATTGGTCTTCCAGAAACTGGGCAGAGAAAAACTGGATTCATTCAGTTGCTTATCAATAAATTTTGCAAAGCTCTTTAAATACCTTTTCCCACTCTGCATAGAGATGCCACAATTTGCATATCCCAGGTATTTCTAAACGTGCTCAAGGTTTATCTGAGCTGATTATGCTTTCTGAATAGCTAAGACTATATAAATGACTGAAAACTTAGGCTTTAAGAAGATTTTTGTCTAAGAATTTATATCAGATTCATCACTAGGGATGACAGTGTTAAAATTCTTGACAGCGTTTAGTAGTGTAGTAACAACAGAAGAATTAAAAGATCTGTTTAGTTATTCAATCAAGATTCCAAGCATTGTTTACAACACAAAGGGACTTATGTATACATTAATTACATTCAATTTTAAAAATTTAAACCCATGGAATTGCAAGGGAAGATTTATAATGCAAATGACCAAGGCAAAAAGACTGCTAGGAGAAAGCAGAAAATTAATTACAAAGGCAGTTAATAATGGCTTTGCACACAATACTATCATGTTTCTTTTTCATAAGTTAAAGCTGGAAACTGATTGTAATTATTAGGGAGGCCTCAGCTCTGCTGATTTTGTTGGACCTCTGGCAATTGCACTTTTATAGGTTAATGAAAGGAGCAAATTACTCAGTTTCACATTGTAAATAAAAATCTGACACTTTTTAAAGCACAGTGAACTCCTCTAGCAGAGCCTTTGTAATGAAGTAATCTCCTCTACAGAGAGAGTACCCCATAGTTACTCTTGTGCATAGATTACATGACAACTTCTTCCTGGTTAAGCAATTGCTTTTTGTTAGGTTCTGGAAGAGTCCACTAAGTGACACTGACTCCCACACTGTCCCTATAGGCACCAGGAATAATTCTAAACATTACTTCCCCTCTGCAGTCAGATTTGTAAGAAACAGATTCAGAAATGTAAGTAATAAGAGAGAGATTTGAAGCTCAAGTAAGAAAAGAGCAACTGTAAGAATGTAAGTCTGTTTGGCTAAGCACAACTAGTGTCACTTGGATGCTACTGATTGCATGACATGGTACAAGATGGAGGAAAAGAGATAAGAGAGAGTTGATGTATCAGTAGTGTAAACACCAAAGTCATCATCAAAATAAACTGCTTTCTCCTTTATGCCCCTCTCTGATCCAGCCTGTCTCTGTTCAGAAGACAGGGCCTCTTGCTAGAAGGTGTAAGGCTGCAAATCTCCTCAGAGGACCTTTGAGCTAAACACAATAGCTAAGTTGCTGGCTAAAGAAGACCATGCTAATCATGGCCATCCTGTCCTTGAGATGAACCATGGCCTCCTCCTCATGCACCATCTAAAGGACCACTGATCCTTGAGCATCACAAGAGGGTCCACTTAATATGGGCTGCGCACCTACAACTTTGCTTTCACTTCAAGTTCTTGAGAACTTAGAGCCTGTACAGATCCCACTCCCCAGTCTCAGTCTGCTCCCCTGCCTCATTCTCTGCAGCTACTAACCCGAAACAGTCCCAACAGTCCAACAGAAGGGATTACTGCATCTCATAGAGTGTTGTGAACATTAAAAGTGCTTAACAAAGACACAGCAACATCCTCGTACATCAGACAACCCAAACAGAAGAACCAAGATGGAAATGTTATTTCTAACAAGTAAATGACAAATAGCAGAGCAGAGAAATGCATTTCCCACACCCTATCCCACATGTAACTCCAAACTTACTTTGGCAGGGAAGCACTACTTTTGTGGGGTTCTTTACTGCAACTAGTAGGCTTTAAGTGAATATAAAATTAGTGAAAAATATTTCACATGATATGTGACACTGCACTGAGATCTAAGAGACATCTTGTCAACAGTACTGGATATAAATCTAAAAAGTATCTCCATCTAAGAGTCAGTACAGCAGTTCCACAGGGCAAGAATTAAAACATATATAAACCTATTCTAAACACTTGGTTCACTCCTTTGATTTCAAGAGTCGATATTTCCCAAAACAAAGAAATTCTGCAAGATCTGTTCTGTGTACACGAGTGGAAGCAATGCATCTGTTAATGCCAAGAGGTTTAGTTAAGCACATTCAGAACAGATTTGCTGCACAATGTTAGTGGCGCTGAACCTGAAAGTAATCGTTAGAGAAGGAATTTATTCTTGTGCTAACCCCAAGCAAGAGTCACCATCCAGCCAATTTAATATCAACAGCAGTAATTTCAACAATATGATACTTAACCACAATCCTAAAATGGCTCAGTCTGGAAGCAACACAGTATCAGTGTTTGAAAGAATGCATCCCCAGCAACATCTGAAGAGGGAGGAAAGATTCAAGGCCACAGTGGCTTTTCATGGGGTTGCGTACACAGCTTTTGCTTGAACTTTTTCTTAATTGAGGTTGCAAAAGAGCATGTTGAGGAATGAACCCAAATACAATTACAATCAGCAGCAAAGACTTCAGAGAACAGTAACGAAAGACAAGTTCTTTGCTCTGGGAGCAAAGATAGAGCGCTCCACCACACCCTGTCTATATGCCAAGTGGCTCTCAAGTATCCAGCAACCCTTTACAATGGGGAACCCCTAAATGCAACATCAAAGGAGATCAAAAGCCCGCAGAAGAACCCTTTTTTCCTTCTGTGATTCCTTCACTTCCTCCCCTTCTCTTGTCATCAGCAAATTCCCCCACCCCAGAAACAAATTCCAGTCTGCTCCTCCCTGGATGTGTCCAACAACAGAGGATATTTTCTGTTGTTGCCCCCTAAGCAACCCCAGCCTGGGGAAGTCCAGACTGCAGTCCCTGAGCCAGACACAGTTTTCCATGACAAATCATTTGGCCTTGAAAACTTTCTTAGGGTTTTTGGGAGGGAAGAGGTCAGCTCAAAAAAGTTCAAATTATTCACAATCTGACCCAAACCAACAATGCCTTTGTGAGACTTTCCTTATGAATCCTAACCACGTGTCAATGCATTCATTGTGCATCTTATCAGGCTGGATGATTAGATCTTTCTATATACACACACATTAGGTGAAATCCCATTTATTTCCTTTAAGATTAAGACAGTTTTACAATGAATTTCAATAGCTGAAGATTGCAATCATTAAGGAAAAGAAGCAGACATACAAGCTGACAGAAACCTCCCTTTCTCAATAGCCACTGCAAACAAAGCATGCTATGAAATTGTTCCATGGAATAGGTGGATAATGATATGACAAGTGTAACACTCTGAAATAAAATAGCACCATTGCTTTTGTAACGTTTTATTTTAAGCACATCCTTTTCAGTTGTGAAAAAAATGAAAAAAAAAAAAACCACAGGAAAAGCAAAACAATATTAAATGCACAGAAAAAAAGTTCAGACAAATTTGGACTGGTGGGACTGCTGGTCTATCATTGCATTGCCATGTCCATGTTCTTAAAATGTCCTCAATCATAATGCTGAAGAAGCACTCTATTTCATATCTGGAATTTCCTTGTAGTGTTCTTTCCTTCCTAAAGTTCATTGTACTTTGGGAAAAGATATTCTCAAGATGCCACAAAGAAAAGAAATGGAAGAATTCCTGCTGATGGCTCCTTGACTAATTGCCATGAATGCATCCAGCATACCAGCAGGGTTTCCTCTCAGTAGCAACATCTATTTTTCCTCCAAGCCTCAGCAGAATAAGAAAATTTTGCTGCTGAAGGAGACATTTAGATCAGCTTTTTATCAGTCCTTCTGTACTACCTGCGGATAACTTGAGCAGCTTAAAGTATTCCATTAAATGAAACAGTGTAAGCAGAAACAAATCTTTACAAAGGATCAGATGAACATTAGGAGAGAAAATAATACCTAATCAATGCTTCTGCAGAGTGCCTCTTGTTCCCTTATCATTTGTAAGAAAACAAATGTAGTGACAGATCTCAGACTTACAGCCTCCATGAGCGCCTGGTTGTGACTAAGCATTCCCATCTGTCAGCACAGTTGCCTTGATTTAGCATTATCTAACCTATGATGACACAAATTAAATATCCCCACTTAGCCAAACAACAAGCCAACATGTTATCAGACAACTCCCTCTAAGCAACAGGATTTAGGGAAAAGCATCACCATAAACAACACACTTGCTGCATCCTTTCAGTTTACTTACATGTCTTTTTCTTCAGTCATCTACAATTTACCAAACTTTGACACATCTGTCTGAACCAAAAGTGTTACTGGACTGTAACCAACATAGTTCTTAACTCTCCACTCATTAAGCCCTTCTCTTAAAATATCCTCATTCTTTCACTCTCTCGTGCACACACACACATTTTTGAAGTTTACCATAGCCAATCCTGAGTCAAGAAAACAGTCTTAATTTTTATTACAAGTTATAGAACAAAGGCAGGAAAAAAAGCCTGACAGAAGAAAAAGCTACCACAACCCCTCCACAAACTCCTAAGTGTTAATTTGAACCATCACAAAGGCATATTTTAATTTTTAACAACTCTTGTTTTCATTTCTTTGCAGTTGCTAGCAGAAGACGACACAGAAATTAACCACTTGAAAGAAACCTGATTGAGAGATCATTTCAATGTCATGATCTATAGACAAAGGAAAGAAACATCAACATAGTAGTAAATAGTTTGGATTAGTTTAGTCAAGTCTCATACACTCCATCAATAGAAAATTATGAGATTGATAATTCAGCAAATTAAAACTCAATGGTTATTTACCTGCACAGTTGCTACAGCTCATCAGGATTACATTCTGTGTCTGATTGCTACAAACTTATATCCACCTTAAAGAATTCAGAGTGTTTCTACAGTGCAAATGAGAAGGGATAAGTACCAGAACCTCTACAGCTGTGACTGCTCAGAACACACATTATTCTGATAAATGAGCTTGCTGGGAACTCCACACTGCTGTAATGAGGCTGCTTTGGTCCCCACCTTAGCTCAGGTGTTTCTAATAATCCACTGCCAGGTCAAGATGCACAGCAGCCATGAGCACTCTTGGAGTAGAAGATGCATCTTGTCAAGTATTGTTCCTCTAAGCAGCCCTTGCAGACCTCTTCTTGTGCCACAGGCTGTCTAGTGAAGAGCATGTCTGCAAAATGCAAGCTGAGCTGGGCTTAGTTTACCTTATGCTGATACAGACAGGCTTTTTTTAAAATAATTGTTATTTTTGTAGAAAGGGCAAAAAGTTGAAGAGTAAATCTAAAATACAAGTCTGTATAAAGTTCACTGTGCCCATAAGTCCTATAAGCTCAGCTTTTCCGTGATTCTTCAAGTTCTGGAAAGACTATTGATGGATGAACTGGCCAGTTTGGATGGAATTCCAAGATAATTTCTGATAGATAACTGTGAGACCTCTATGTGCATATAGAAGACTGGAAAGGAGCCTGATGTTGAAACTCCCATTCACCTATAGGTGGAAAGGAAAAAAAATAGGGACAGCAATTGCAAAATTTATCTCAGAAGCCCCATCAAAACTGAATTATGGGCCCTTGGAGATGCATGATTGGACATAGACACAAGTTGTCAATCAGCCACATTCAAATCCTTCCCTACCTTGCCAGGTAAGTGTTTCTAATGGAGACTTTTCTGCTGCTGGTGAGGGAATCTTGAATATTTATGTCATCTCCCTCTTCCAAAAGGCTATTCAACATCCATTTGCTGAGATGGAGGGTGCAAAGTCTGTCTCTATCTCTGAGAGACTCTATTTGGGAGTAAGAGCATGATTATAGGAGTGTAAATATCAAAGGCTCAAGATCCAAATGCCTAAACTGTGTTAGGGCTGTTAAAACAATTTTAATCAGAGTTTTGTGATTTTCTTGAAGATGCTTGGGCTGGGATTGTGTACATATAGGAGCTCTAAGTCTCAAATTGGCTCCAGCCATCTTAAAAGTAACTTCTGTTTCCTTGCTTTTAGGCAGAACTGAAGTAGGAATGTTGCCTGTATTACTTTGAGTTGATAAATATTCTTAATTAACTTCCTGCTCAGATGGGCAGCCAGGCTGTCTTGCCCTCTGGAAAGCCATGACTTAAAGAGTGCCTTCAGGGAAGCAATCCTTGTTGGTGATCCCAAACTTCTAAAGAAATAAACCAGTACAATGGATTAGTTTTTGTGCTGTCAAAACCTAATGGTTGTGTTGCCACAAATCACTGGATCAGTTGTGGACTCACCAGAGGGCAGAAATAGTTCTGCAATGGCATGAAAGCTGTTAAGATGGACTTAGGAAGACTGTGTGAAGTGACAGTTTTCAGCTGTACACCAGAGCTTGTGTATACTTGCATGTTCTCCCCATACCAGAACAGACTGTGTGTTGAAGAAATTAAGGAGAGATAAATTTATCTTTTGGTAATAATACACAAAGAAGATGTGAGTGAATATAATAAGCCAAGGTTTGGTTGGTAAGTAGGCAATTGTCAACCCACTCCAACGACACTGCTGGAGAGTTTGGCATGCTCAACTACACACATGCAAGGTGGCCTGGATCCCAGCCAACCTTGGCAAGATCTGGCTACTGAGGCTGTGTGAACTTGTGAAGTGTTTCACAGGTTTCAGAGGGGACTAAAATTCTTATTGAGGAGCCAGCTGGCTGCTGCTGAAGAGTCAGCACAGACACAGTGAGCACAGTATTTTGCATGCTAGTACCAATTATATACCCAACTGAGAAAGGAGGAACTGGTCCAGGGGGATTCCTGATTTTATCTTTTGAATGAATTGATGCACTTGTACAGTGGGAGTGATGAACTGAGAGGGAACTCAGAGCAACCCTGTGCTCTGCAACATTGGAAGGAGACAAAAGGAGAACACACACAATAACAGCTCCTGGATTCAAACACACTTATCAAAGTTATTTCTTAAAATCCCATCTAGTTCAGCATCAGAGCTCCAAGTTTCCTTGTGATGGGGTCAATCATGACCAGTAAGTACTCTTCTCCTTTCACAGAGGTAGAAAATATGCAAGAGGACAAACTGGAAACAGCCCAGTGTTCTCCCCCATGCAGACCAGCCTTGACACATGCAGACAGGCTGTCACATAAATGTCAGTTCTTAATGTCAAGACAAACTTCATTTTCATTCAGACACAACATAAACAGAGGAATGACATTTTTACATCTTATCTCCCATTTAGTCTCAGGAGAAGCATTTTTAAACCTTATACCATTTAATGCTTTTCTGTGCCAACTTGCCTTCCTTTCTGTCTCTCCTGCTCACAAGCACTTGCTCTCAGAGGCTCCTTCATCTAATGTTGCAGTTTTGGCCTGACAACTACACAGCCAGCTTGTCCTGAGTTTTCTTTTCCCATAGGCACATTCATTTTAAAATGTTATTTAAAATTTTAGGCCACCAAAGACTTTAGAATAGATACATGGATTTAGGATAAAGCAGTAATATTTAAAAGAATGTCACTGCTTATTTCTTTCAAACTACATGAAGCAAATTAGTGTGTGTTTTTCCTTCTGAACTTCTTAACTATCAAAAACAATGATCTCACACTTCTGAGAACAAAAAGGCATATTGAGAAATTTTTAAAGGCCAAAGATAGTTTTGCTGCAGTTTTAACAAAAAAATAATAAAGGTAGAAGGTACTGGATGGCAGAATTTTAAATTACTTCAGTGGGAGTTATAAATATCCTAAATGGCTCAGAGCCTGGCCCTGCTGAATGCTGGTGTGGGAAGCCTGAAATGTTTGCATATAGTGCTTGGCTCTCACCAAAGTTATCCTGCATCCCCATAAACACCAAGTATACCAACATAAAAAATAAGTTAAATACAAGGAATAAACTTTCCTACTACAAATAAACAAAATGGATTGAGTCAAATAAAACATATGGTTTTACAGCATTCTGAAATATTGATTTTTTTTTTTAATTCAAAAGCAAACAGAAAATAGCTTTATCTTCCCTTACTAGTTTGTTTTGGTTTGTTGTTTTTTTTTTACTTTTGGGGGGTTTTTTTAATGTGCTGCATTTTTTTATATGTTTTCCTCCTTTTTTTTTTTCAACTTAGAAGGTTCTTCTCTCAGATAGAGATTTCAATCAAAAACTTCACCCTCAGACTTAAACAGGTATAAGATGGAATCAACACTTAAAGCAAATAATCAAGGAGGACATATTGTGACAGGCCTGATGCAGGAGAGGTTAAGCATCCATTGCTATTTCATAATTCCTCTGTTCACAGTTGATCCACATTGCACCAAAAGCAGGCAGCTAACCTGAAACCAACCCAGTGTGCAGTCCTACCTGCCTTTCTCACACACACACCCTGCCCATGGCAGGGGGGTTGGAACTAGATGATCTTTAAGCTCCCTTCCACCTCAAACCATTCTATGAACTTCTGCTCCCCTGAGAGTTCAGACCAGCTTGGTTATGGGATCAGACTCATAGAATCTAACACTCTTGCAACAACCCCCACCAATGTCCCCCCAAACCCACCAGTGACAACTCTGCTCCCAGAAAAAAACAGCTCCTTGTGGCAAGATAGCCCCTAGTTCAAAGGTTCAGCTCTACAGGCTGGCTGAGGCCATGTTTATAGTTCAGTGGTGCAGATGAAAACTCACACAACGCTTTACACTGTCAAAGCAGAATGTGATCATTCCAGGCTGTCCTGACATTAGTAAAAATATCAATTAAGGCCAAAAATGCACTTTTACACTGAGCTGTTTGGATTAGAGTGTAACTAGCTTGAGGATAAGAAAAGCTGCTTGTTTATCTTAATCACATTCAAAAATCCAGGCCTTTGTATTATCCTCCCCCACAACAGCCATTTCAAGTGACAGTAGGAATTCCCCAGTGGCTTCACATGGATATTTCCTGCCAAAATATTCCCACTGTGATTTAAAATTTTTTTTCCCTGTCTTTATAGCTTTTAGGCAAATACTACTTACTCACAGATCCCCAAAAACAAAGAAACGAGGTGGAAAGAATAAAAGGTTCAATGTACAACAAGGAAAACATGGGGCAATTTGCAGCTCAGTGCCAAATAAATGCTTATTTGCCTTCATTGGAGGTCAGTGAGGCAAATCTGTGGGAACTCCTTACAGTCACAGGTTGGTGAGAGACAATTGTGGCAGCTGTATGGTCTTTTAACAATGTGTTTTGTTCTAATTTGGCCTTAGAGATCTTACAAGAAATTGAAATCACCCAGAGCTCTGCAGGTTCCAGAGTGTCTATTCGAATGTGTTCAAATAAGCCAGACAAATTTGTTTCCAAACTCCAAAATTTTATCTCAATAAAATCTGTGAAATGTTACTGCATATGATTAAATTATGATTGGTTTTGGATGAATATCAACAAGTCCCATTTGTGTTTCATCTGGAACTACATACATTACACATAAGAGCAAATTATGTAAAATCTCATTTCTGTGTTATTATTCATACTGGACTTAACATACTATAATTCAGAGATACTACTGCTCCTGGTATTACCACATGGTTCCCATAACTTTCTTTTAAAAACTTGGCTATCAATGTGAACTTGACAAAGACAGACCCTAGAAGTTTGAAGTCCAGAATACATACAACACAAAAAACAACAAAACCTATGCTGTTTGCAAATTTTAAGGCACTGATGAACCCAGCCCCTAATTTTTGAAAGCCTGAAGTTGACAAATTACCTAAGTCTTCCAGATAACTACATTTATTAAATGATCCCCATCATATGCCAGAAAGGAAGGTAAAACCTTGCACACCTGAACAATCCCATGTCTGTTATTATCTTTTTGCTAATGGGAAGATGAGAAAATGGGTTCAATTTGTATACGTTTATAAACTATAAGCACAAAAGATATTTTAAAAGTTTTCCATTATTGAACATCTTATTTTGTTACCATTATTGCTTTTATCCAGGTAGCAAGATGCTACTGATGCTTACCAAGTTTATGCTTAACCAAATATTTTCTGAAGCCCTCTTGTAGCACTTCCACTTCATTTCACAACACAAGAGTACAAACTGCAAAACTACAATTTAGGATTTAGATTTCTAATTTCTTTAAAATTCAGTTTTCTTTTGCTCTCTGGCACATATGCATGTTTCAAAACAGGCAATTCTACTAATACCAGTTTTTTTCCATGTTTCCTCCCATGCATCACTGACCAAAAGATCCACTGCTACCTTTCTGAGAGACAAAGTTTTTTGGCCTGTTTAGGAATTTTTTGCTATAACAATTGAAAAAAGCAGATGAGAAGAATGAGGCTCCACATGAAGAATGTTGTCTACCTCTGTGACAGAAGGAAATCTGAACTTCTCTGTGTTATCAAGTTACATATTTCTTTTTTTAAAATTGTCTTTTAACATAGAGCAGCACTGCTGTACTGCAATCAACCACTAGCCTCAAGCAGAGCAAGTATAGAAAAGAAAACGATTAGTTTTTCCTCTCTGAGCCTTTGACTTCTCATACCAACCATCTCCCACAATGGGCACTGGGAGGGCAACTTCAGGGTGGGACACAAAAACCAGAAAGCATGATTTCTGTGCCTTTTTAGTAACAGCTTCGTCCACAGCAACAGTCTCCATGTACATACAGACTCAGGCTCTTGGCTCATGCTGGTGGGAGCAGCTGAGCATCTAGATCTCAACAGCAAGAGCAGCTCAGCAGCTCTAACTCCACCAAGATCTACTGTTATTTTTACCACACACTGAATGTTTAATATTAGTAATTATGCACATTTTTGGGGTTTCTTTTTTGCTTGCAAAAAAACCCTCAACACAACAAACAAGGCAAACACTGAAGCATCTCACAGCTTTAAATCCCATGACCATCAGGGTTTTATGACATCCCGGGTAAGATCTGTTGTATAACAGAGATGCTGTTTGAAAATGAAGGACACTCCTCTTCTGCAAGCCTGGAGAGAGACCATCAGCCTCAAGGATGCAATACAGAAGGGACATTAATTTTTGATATTTTTTTAACATTGTCTTTGATTCCTTCCTCCATTTTTGCTGACAGCCTGGCACCTTATGAATTCTGATGTTCCTTGGCCCCAAAACTTCCTCTAAACGAGCAGAGGTTAGCTACTGAGCCTGTGATTTAACTTGTAATGAACAAAATAAGGGAAGATTTCCTACACATATGCACATTAATTTAAATGTATACATCTGCACTCAGACACAGGCCACTCTGGTAGAGTTTCCTGCTCAAACCAATGTTTCTCCTGAATAAGTCTCCTTGACTATAACATATGCCAAAAGCTTCTTAAATTGAAGACATAAATTAAAACCAAATAAAAATTAATTCAACAATTATTACAGTTCTAAAAAGTAAACATAATCTGTGTAATCTTCTGAGCTTTGAGTCAGGACACCAGTGCAACAGGGAGGCAAGAAGCAAGCAGCTTCTCCCCACTGTGGTGCTGTCCCAGTGCCTTCCAAAAGCTTGGAGGGTTAATTCTGTCTTGTAGCAACTGACTCTATTTGTCCTAAATATTCAGCTGAAAATATGGTCTACATTAGTATTACACAGAGTCTTTTAAAAGCCTTGTGATCATTAAAGTTAAAAGTCTGATGAGTAATGTTGTTCTGCCTAAAGTATATGTCGTTCCCTTTGCCTCCTTGCTTTATTTTGAGACAGATATCCTTAAAATAGTTTCTCCAAAATATGGAGATTATTATCCAATCTAAAAGATTTAATTTAGCATTTATATGGGTTTTAAACGCATGCCAACACTTTCCTTCATTTCAGCATTTGGCAACTGTTCACTATTCACAAATCCAAAGGCTGCAGACACATGTCTGATCATTTTAGGATATTTACAGTTGTAGCCAATAAAGACAGTGCTGATTTTAATTAAATTTTTAATTGCTTTCTGAGACAACAAGAAAAAGCCACGATTACATGAAATTGTGCCTGTCCCCTTTAAATAATAGTGGGTGGGGATTGCCAGAAGCATCACTGTCCATCACTTCCTAATGGGTGGGTATAAATAAATGCGAAATCATCACTCCTGATAACATCAGTGGCAGTCGGGAAATCCAGCCCAACTGTAAACATCTTTGTTTCTAGTGAGAAGTGGAATATGGACTGGACAAAGAAAAAAAGTAACTCATAAATTAACTGTTCTACAAGTCTGTCTCTACCTTAGGAAACCATTTACCAGCAGCCACGACAAACATATGCTGAGTGGGACCACTCAGGGTATGGGGTGCAGTGTGCACAGTCACTTCTATGTCACCAGATGAACTCTATCTCACATCTTCCAGGAGCAAAATCTCTGTGCTGCCTTAAGGTTGTACTATAACATCCATGTTTACTGGATGCAAATCCTCTTACACTTTGTTCTCATTTGGGAGGTTCCAGCCCTGCCATTCACATGTATTGCTTATATGGAAAATTACAGCAATGCTTCAGCCACCCTACAAGGCACTTTGTCAGCTGGAAGCATGGCTGTATCCTAGGGATGCATTAGTCACCCATCTCAGAGGACCACCAGCAAGTGTCTTCCCAGCTCAACTCTGAGTATAAGCATTAGTAGCCCTTGGCTGGTATCTACATGCACATGTGCATATCAGAATGTCACCAGCATACCTGGGACCACAGGGTCCTCATGCAGGACCAGACACCACCCTGCTATCTGCAGGACATCTGCATGTATAAATAAATGACTTTAGCCTCCTGGGCTCTCACTAGCACTAAACTGCCATTTAACAACATAAATCATCCACTCAGCCACCCTCTGGATGATGGAGATTCAAGAGTCATCAGCTGGCTCAGCGCAACCTTGTGAGAAATGGAGAGGAGCACATTGCACCAGCCAAGCATGTCCAGTGGGCACTAGTGACAACCCCTAGCACATCAAAATTCTGACCATGACCTTAGCAGCACAACAACCAAGAGTAACATTTGATTTCTTTTTATAGGCTTCCTTCAAATCATTCAGAGAACCACTTACACAGTTTACATACTTAAACATATTACATCATTCTGCAAGATTCTGAGTAGATTTGATTCCTTGTTCGTTGTTGCTGATGTAATCTGGAAAACACCAGCAACTTGGACATGTCATTAGTATTTTGTGACAATTAGACAAAACATTGCAAGTTCTCTCCATACAAAACATTTTTAGGTTCATCAAACATAAGTGTGTGGGCTATGTCAAGAAGCAACCTTTTTATATGGTTCTTTATGGCATGGGAGCTGTTTAGCCTATCTATAAATGCTTAGCAAGGCATCTCAATATAATGTGCCTCTGTAACTGTAATGTAAACACATTTGATCTCATCTGTGGCCAGGCAACATAAGATATAAGCTCCTAACCATTACCTAATAATATTTTGTTATTGAGAGCTCAAAGATGATTAGTTATAACCAAAAGCTGCTTTGTGAATTGACCTGCCAGACCTTAACATTGATGAGATGGTTTAGGTGTGATTACACAACTATTTCAGACAAGGAAAGCCTTGCCTAAGGGCTGCAGGAACTGGCTTTTATGGTGGCTGGTGATGACAGTCCCACCCACATTTCTAAATGATTAAAACCTCCCAACTTCTTCTAATTGCTAACAATCTCCTTCATTCCCCTAAAGCACCTCAAACTGTTTGACCCCATTTCTCACAGTCTTTTCTGTTATTCAACACTGACTCTTATATCATATAAATAATGAAAATTATGAAGAATGTCCCAAAAAATTATGAAAAATGTCCCAACTAATAATGTCTTTACTCAGTGGCAGAGCGTTGGTCTACTGAAAGGCAGGAAGACCACCCACCCTTCCCAAAATCATACTGGGGAGTCTCCTGTCTCCAGCTGCTTTACCAGAGGTAGACCTGATACTGAGGAAGATTAAACAGCAAGTGACACTTTCTCATCTCCTTCTGAAGGGCAGCCCAAAAGAGCAATGGGAAGATGTTGAGAGCAGGTTGCCCAGAAAGATTGTGGATGCCCCTCTCTGGAGGTGTTCAAGACCAGGCTGGACAAGGCACTGAGCAGCCTGATCTAGTGGGAGGTGTCCCTGCCTGCGGCAGGTGGATTGAAACTCGATGATCTTTAAGGTCCCTTCCAACCCAAACTCTTCTATGATTCTATTCTAAGACCTTCAAGGAGCAGCACTGTGGACTCTGTACTTGTTCTGTACATGAAACTCAGTCAATCTGAATGACTACTTCACAAGTGGGGCATCTCATGTGTCAGCCACAGGAATTTAGCAAAAAGACCAGAGGCTAACATTGCTCTTCATCTTCAAATCAAATAGTGTTTACATCAATCAATACAGCCTTGCTATATTCCAGAGCATTTAAATAGTATTCTTCAGAAGCTGTTGTGCTGCACAAAGCATGTAATAGAAACTGGACAAAGTGAATCTACTATGCAGACCACAAACTTTGGAGCATTAAATTGAAAAGCCTTTTAATTATACCTTACATATTATCTCTAAATTCCTAACACTGTAACAAAAAATAGAGAATCTGGGGATGATTCCTTTAGTTAATTTGTTCATCAGCTTTTTTAGATTGTTGGCTGTATTTTCATATGCTGCTTTGACAATTAATCATATTGTATGTTTATAAACTGCTGGTGTTCACTTGCTTTTAAATGCAAGCCAAACATAATGCAATGAGAATGAAGTTCAGCAGACCTTCAGGCAAACCTTGAAGACCTACAATTTCAAGTTGTATTAGCTAGGCATCCTACTTATTCCTATATTCTAATGGAATATTGCTAAGTACCCTGTTACACATGCAACTTTTTCTTTGTATCTGAATTAATTCACAAATGAGGTATTTGCATATCTCGGATTAATGTACAGATACAAATATAAGAGACTAATTTTCCCAGTTCTGGATGCAAATTAGGCTTTAGGTTCTGCATTAGCACAGGTGCACTCTGCTGTCCAAATAGCTACAGCCCTGTGGTTACAACCCCTGTAAATATCTATTCATGTAAAGAATCTATTCACCAGTAAAGAAATAATCTCGTGCTTAGACTGGCATTCAAGAGTTCTACTGATGTGGAGCCTTAGGCATTACACAATGCTTTTTTTGTGTGTATTCCTGAGGCTGAATATATATTCATGACCCAATAGCACTGGGATCATCTAGAGGTGGGTGTGTAAGATGAAAAGGAAGCGCTCAGAGCTCTTTGTTGGTTGGGCTTCTCTATGGATACCATTGGTAAAACCTCAGTTCAACAACCAGGGAGGCTGAGACAGGCTAACAATGAGGATGTTTGGAAATTCCTCCTCTATTTCTCAGCAATGCTTAACATGACAGCTTGAAAAGTGGTGCAAGATTTGCAACTTATTTCAGTACTTCTTGCCATAAAGAGATTTCCTGAATAGTCTGGGACAGTTCCAGGACTATTTTGCAAGGACTCAAGGGGAAAAACAGTCCATCTACTGTAGTTCTTGACTGTCAGTGAAGTGTGGCTGTCGTTTTACATATATAAAGGGCATATTTCAAACAGTCTTAAATACATTTTTTTCATCTATAATTCCCTCAGGTTCTTTTCACTTAATATTATTAATGCCATATATCTGTGTCAAAAATCCAAACAACTTTGGCAGATCATAAAATGTCGTATTACTCCACCACAGAGAACTACTGTTAATCCAGAGATCTAAAACATCTACACATATTCCTATCTCACTTAATGGATGAATTCTACCCAGTGAGTAAATTTTTCCATAATTCTTAATTTGTTTGGAAGTGACATCACATTGAAATTGAAATATTAAGTGATAAAGGCGAACTTTAAATACATCTTCATGCTTTCAGAGTTAACTCACAACAGTACTATGCCAGTGCTGAACAAACAAATACAATTTTACTCATATAAAAAACATTAAAATGATGACAAGATGGCATTCGGTATTTGACCAAAAAATAATACATTGATTTAATCCTGCTACACAGGGACCAAGAATCATAGAATGGTTTGGGTTGGAAGAGACCTTCAAGATCACCTAGCTCCAACCCCCCTGCCATGGACAGGGACACCTCCCACTACATCAGGTTGCTCAAGAAGATGTAGAAGTTAAAATACCCTGTAGAAATACAATGCTCCTGATTTTCTAGACATAGGTTTTGTTGAAGCTCTAAAAGTTTTGACACTGTTTCTAGTATTTCTATATCCCAAGATATAAACACATATTTTCCATCTAAACAAGCTTATTTTAGATATAAAGAACCATGGCAATGGACAACCATGAATCCTAAGAACAAATCCTCCCTCAAGGCAGAACTTTTAGAAACCTAATGATGCTGTCCAGTGCATACACAAAAGGAAAACCATCTGTTTCACAAATCCACACATGATAGTAATTACTTCTACCATGTAATAGTCACCTTAAATAATAATGGAACAATGTTTAAAGGCAACTTGAACAAGACAAAATGGCATATACTGAGCACAGCAAACACTGCACAGTAAAATCCATGGCTGAGGCTGTGATGTGGAGCAGGCTGATGGAGAGGTAAAACAACAGAGCTCTGCATCACAGGTTGCCACTCAGAACAGTGTGGATCATCTTAGTGGCAATGGGGAGACTTTGTGTGAACTTCAGCACCTCTCTTAGGGAAGCAACACTATTTCCCTAACTTGCTAAAATCACACAAAAGACCTGAAGCTGGGAAATTTTTTTTTTTCCAAATGAATAGAAGTAACTACCATTTCTACACTGTAGTTTATAACATGTTAAGGTCTGACTGGCTGTTGTAAATTGTATGTTAACACACACGTTTCTGAAGTAATGATCAGATGTAGCGCCCACTGTGCTATAATTGTATACACACATTGGGCTCCATTCTGGAAAGCCACAAATCTGGATACACAACCAAAGGATAAATGAAATGGTGCAGAGGACAGAGAGCCGAGTCCCACTAAGATTAAGAGATTTGCCCATAGTCCAAGAGGACAAGAATTGAACACAGTTTCTGTCACGTAGTACAAACACATTACCACTCTTCTTCCATCATCTTACGCCTCTACTTCAACTGACAAATTAACCTTAAGTTTAAGCCAAGTTACAACAGCTGGAGAAAAACACCAGTCCCTAGTTACCACAAAACTTTGTGTCACAGAAATAAGTGGTTTATTCTTTAATATGTCAATACCTTCTTGCTTATTCCCTCTTCTTCCTGATCTTTAACATCTCCTAAATTATACACGTGGGATGGTTCAGTTTTTTTAATACTATTTGGGTTCAACAGTACTTATCTAAACAGTATTTCAGCTAACATGTAATTTGGATAGGACTAGTATTCCAAACCTAACACTTATCTTGATTACTTTAAGCTAACTATACCCACAGGCTGTAAAATGCCAGTTTGGAAACTGCCCTGGGCACAAGATGATATTGGTAATTAACTAGGAAGTTTTAAAAGAAGATCTGATTTAGGTCCTGATTCAGCAAATAACATTAAGCCTGAGTAACCCTGTGGAAAACATGTGAAGTCGTTCCATAAATCACACAACATTAAGTGCATGCTGAAAGCACCTTGCTGAAATAGGGTCTAATTTAAAAGTCTCATGTTCTCTTTAATAGGGTATCCTCCAAGTGCCTGGTGTGCTGTGGTTTCCTCTTCTCCATTAGGACAAACGGTCTGAACTCGGGGCCAAGAGCCAGGAATTCCTGCTCTCTTAATCTCCTTCTAAAACTGTCTGCGTTTTGGGCAAGCCTTGCTAATATGACAGCACCCCAGATTACTACTTGAAAAATGCAAAAAAAATGTTTCAACTCAGCAACTTCCTCTAGAAAGCTACACTTAGGATCAATTATTTAAGGTCTGGATGATTCACTTCTAAGGTCCCCTAATAGAACAGATTTTCTACCATCCCTAATCAACATTCCACAGTTATGTATGCATCTCTTCCTCAACTGGGTTTTGTTGTTTGGTTTTTTTTTTAAGTCATTTAGGGCTCTTTTTAGTACTGACATCCAGCAGATCAATAACAGAGAAACTTCTTTCTTTCACCATGCACAAGATTGATGAGACCCTGAACTGGGGCAGCACCATCAGGAGATAGAGGCTTGCTGCTGACAGCCCCTTCAGGCAAACCTTGGCACACACCCAAGCTCCATCACATCACCTCCCTGTTCTGCTGGTGGGCATCACAAGTACAGCACTCATGTTTGCTTTTGAGAGTAGTCTCCTCACTTCATCTCCTCCAAGGATCAACAAAATTAAGAAGAGAGAAATAGAAGCCAACAGGTCCCTATGAAAATCAAACCTGAAATTCCAATATGAAGCTTTTGACCTTCCTCAGGTAGGTGATTCTTTTTGACACTACTCATCCCTCTGATTGTAATGCAAATGTTCAGGAACTGGCTTTAACTAGACATTACTGGATACACAGCACAGTGGGAAATGTCAAGAAAAGGAGAATGAAGAAAAACTAATGGTAATTTCTGAGAATTATTTCTCATAGCAGATACAATTGTTACTTAAATGACCCACTGCAGCATTACCTGATAATAAGAATGTTAAGAAAGCTGTAGAATATGATCACAGGCTTTGAAACAAGACACTGATATGACTTAAACATTTTCAACCAGAGCTTCTCATGCTGTTGTATGAGAATTCAGCTGAGGTGTTTTGTTTTCATTTAAGCATTCTTCCCTTGGAAATAACAAACTGCTTCTACTGTTATTACCAGAGAATTCATTCCCACCACTACAGGTGGAAAGAAGATTTTGGTTTTTTCATCAAGTTCCTGGGAGAATATTTTCAAAACCACAACAAGGCTCACACAACTATAACCTGCATATTACATACTCGTACTAGGGAAGAAGGGGAGAGAGAGAAGGGTAGAGTTACCTCCAATCTCTACATTTAAGGCTTACTTGAATTGATTTTGAATTCAGAAATCTGTCAGCTCACTGTCTCACCCTGCACCACTGGGAGCAGAGGCATGTGTGAGCTCCTCTGTGTGAAGGCAACCAAGTGAAAATATTTTGCCTGATCACCATATTTAGGGTTCTGTCATATTCCCTGAACAAGCCACAATTTCACTCATGAATGAAGCAAGCAGGTAGAGCCACACAAATGTGAGCAGCTACATAATGCCTGCATCTGTTTTAATTTTTAGTGGCTTGTCAAATAATGATTGCTATTAAAACAAAGTATATTTTGTCACAGATGCTCACAACAAAAACTAATTGGCTGCACAATCACCAGGCTGCAGCTGAATGGGCACTGGTGCAGAAAGCTGGGTCTGCTCAGGATGGAAAAGTTGTGATGGGCTCCTGGTTTAAATCCCCCCCAAAAAAAGAGTTAGAAAAACCACCCTACATAACTAGGGTTTAGTGGGAAAAGGAAAAAATGATGTGATTAGGTTCATTTCTGGATTTAGATCTCAAGCTTTATGGGCATGCTAGAAGATACTCTGTGTTCATCATTTCGGGAAGCCTGGTGCCAGAGGAGGTTTGCCTTCTGAATGCACAATGTACTCAGCTCCATTAAGCAACAAAAAGCAGGAGCTGCCTGGATGCTAATGAGAAGAAAGGATGAAGCTGTGACCCTCTGAGCCACTCTTCAGTCCCAGATCTACTCTGACCAGAGCTTAGTTTTAAGAGTTTTATTCAAGAAAAGCTTTCTTTACTTGATTTGCTTTTAAACAGTGACACCAAGGCTTGTGCTGCAGTGAAATACCTCATCCACTCAGGTAGCATGTGGTCTACAGAACTGGAAGCCATTATTTTTTAGACAAACATTGGTCTCATTACTTCAATGAATCAGACCCAAACCCAACATTCTTCACAAAAGCATCTTTAAAAGAAATTCTCCATATTTTTAATTCAGCATAATTTGTCCTCATTTAAAAGACATTTTAATTACTTTTCCATTTTGCATTTATTTCCTCAAGATGCATAAGGTATTACTCTTCATTTAGACCGTGTCACTGGAAGCACTTCATTACATGATAAAAATCCCCACAAGCCTGTCTGGCCTCAGGGTAGAAGTGACTGGAATGACACCTCTGTATTTTGAGTTTAAGAATTAAATGTGTATGGGCTGTAGCTCCAGTCCCTTGTGGCAGGCATCATCCAAGAGGAGATGGCACAGCAGACATTGTGACAGAGGAAAGGAAAGTTGGGGATGGAAGGCAGACAAGAGTCCAAAGACAGACAAACCCTCTCTGAATTTTACAAACACGTGGAAAAGCCCAAATCATGTTGAGAATAAAAAGAAAAGGAGGAGTAATCACTTGGTACATCTGATAGAGCTGCACACAGGAGTCAATAATCTATAGGAATACATAATGGCAGAGAAATTGGTAAGCATTTCTGCAACATAACCTGCTTAAGGAAGGATGGCTGAGGCAATTCAGGGAATTGACTGACTCTGGGTGCACAGTACTAACAAGCTTTAGCCATCAGATCTGTGAAGCTGCACTCTCTGCTTTAAGATGTACATATTCAGCATGAAAAATACCCCCTTCACTCTGCACTGATACTGCATTTGAGTGAGATTATTCAGCATCCAAATTATATGCTCAGCAAGATCACCTCCATTTTGATAATTGCCTTATGAATGCATAACATGGCAGTGTGGGGATTTGTATTCCCAGCAATGTCTGCTATCAGGCATCTATTGTTAGTCTACTGAGGACATGGCACACCAATTGATAAAAAAGAGGCACAAAAAACACTCTCGAGAGATTATCAGTAAGAATCTGATTCTGCCCAATTTCACTGAGCTTTTGCTTCATAGATGCTGGCTCAGAGATAGATTTCAGGAACAGCCCTGTGTGTTCCATGTGATACAAAAATTCCTCTTCCCAGGGGCTACACAGGAGACCAGTTTTTGCAGGTCTGGGAGAGAGCACAGCCCCTCACCCCTCTGCCCCAGGATGCAGTGTAACCCTCTCTGCCCTTGCTGACACCTCCAGTCAATGCTAAGGGACATTAGTCTTGTTGGGGAGGGAGAGGGTGGAAAAAATCCTCGTATGTAAATTCTTCACTTAAGGCTTGAAAATTACTTCTTTCTACAGGGTGCACGAGGAGGCAGGATCTCGAATCCCTGAAGTGAAAAAGACCTCAATTACTCATCACTCCCTTAACCTCAGATACCCCAGTAATTGCTGTGAGTCAGAGAGGCACTTCCAGTAAGCTCTCTGCATGGGGGCTGATATCCTCTCTGCTCTTTTCCAAAATAGCAACCACTTGAGTAGGAGCAGTGCTGATGTGCACATGGATGGCCCTGGGAGAGACAGGGGAGGAGAGGCTGGATGGGGGAAGCTGGCTGCCAGCTCTTCACCTGGCTGAGAGGGAAGAGCATAGCCCACGAGGCAGATGGAATGGGTTATACTGTAAGGTGGAGCTTTACAAATGATGCCAAAGGCAAAGATAAAGGACATTTTTGGAGCTGCATTCATTGCTCAGAACCACAATAATAATTACTACTGGTTAGAGGAACACAAACTGGGTACATGGCCCTTTCCCTCACAAGGGTGAGAGTAGGTGCAGCTATTTCAGCATCACAGCACAGGTCTGAAAAGCACTTTTGAAGAAATGTCCCATCTCCTAAGCTTACTGTGCTCTGATTCATGCTGCTGAGGAGTCTTATGGACACACAATGTGCACCCTTTTGGATGATGCTCCAATGGCTGATGCACACATGCCACATGGGACCAGTCCAAAATGCAACAGCTGAGATGCACAACATGCAAACATTGGCTCCTCCACACCTGGTTCACTCCCTCTTGCACACT
This sequence comes from Turnix velox, assembly GCA_013400935.1. Taxonomy (NCBI): domain Eukaryota; kingdom Metazoa; phylum Chordata; class Aves; order Charadriiformes; family Turnicidae; genus Turnix; species Turnix velox. The sequence continues at coordinate 253,793 of VZTY01013246.1, forward strand.
ATTCACTATCATACATGTACCAGTTGGGGATTCCTCACCATTTCTCAGCATCCTAAGCAACAAACACAGAAACAGCTTGTGGCTCCTTCCATAAGATGCAATTTTTGAGACTGAAAGTCCAATCAAAAAATTCCTTCACTCAGTTGACTGTGGATTGGAATGTGCTGAGCAAGCTAATAAGAATGAAATGATTGGTCAGATAGATGGATTTGCTTCAGCTATAAAAAGAGGACATTCAGATCTTATCATATTCTAAGGGTGGAAAATGTTCAACTCCAAAAATTACAGGCCCAGCCAGGAAATGCCTGTTGTCACCACACTGCATCCTGTGGCTAGTAAACATGCAGAAAAGAGAACAGTCATGTACACGTCTCCATCATTCATATCATCATCCCAAGGCACCATCCCAAACTTTGAGGTTTGTGAAAGTTCAGCACTTTTTCTTACTTCCTTCTTTTTTTCTGCATACAGATAAAATAGAAATTTATTCTCCAATATTAGATTAATGAGAATTTTTCACACATTTTGCTAAGAATACTTGAAGAAGACAGGAAGTGGTTTTGTTCAGAGGTTTAAAATGGTTGCTATTGCTCTGTCATGAAAGCTTGTGCACCTTGAGGTGGCTTTCTCATGGTCTTTTTGGTAATTTAGGTGTCATTCTTCCAAGTCATCTCAGCACCAGTGCCAGCTGCAGAATTTTCATCCAAACTTCTAGCTTCCAAGGGGCTCTGTCCTGTTTGGCTTGTTTCCCCTGACAGAAATGTGCCTTCAGTCCCTATTCCTCCAAATGTTAAGCCTAAACATGTGGCCCTGATTTGCAACCTCTCTGCAACCAAATGGAATCTGGTCCATTTGTTCAGTGGACAAAGCCAAAGTTAGTACTGCAGGTAACCACAACTTGGAGCTGCAAATCAGCAGAAAAACAACAAGCCAGTAGAAGCCACAACAGTCAAGATCCCAGATACGGATCCCATAAACCCAGCACTTTGCCAAATTGCTTGTGCCAGAAATCCTTCAGCAGATGCCGTATGAGTAACTTTTTAGAAATCATAATCTGAGAACCACTGGACAGAACAGCAACCAAAAGATAACATCACTGAAAGCCCAAACCACATAGCTTTCCTTTTTTTCTATAAACAAGCAGGACCATATTCTGTTCTCATTTATAGCCACAAGGATCGCTGGTCTCAGCAAACAGACATCCAAGATTTGCATTCCTGAAACACAGACGAATTAACTTCAGGTTATTTCTGTGGCTGAAAAATTAGTTCTTGGGCACAAAGGAAAAACTATGATACAACCTCAGCTGTATCAAGGTAGGGAGGAAGCACAACAGAAGGTTTCCACACTGCTGCTACAATAAGCAAGGAGGGCTAAGTTGGAGTTTGAAACTAGGGAGGGCAGCTGGTTTGCAGATGAAGGTAGAGATAAATCACCATGTGGATGGGATGGAGCAGCCAGAAAATCTCCATTTTCTTGCATTGGATCTCTTCGTTCTGTTCTCAGTTACTCAAAAATGTGAAAACTAGCACCAAGTAAATACTACAGAATGAAGCAGGTGAGAATAAAGGCACAATAAGTGAATTACATCATTCACAAAATTCCTTGAATTTGCACTGGGACACCTGGAACAAGCTGAATAATAAAATGTTAATTCTTCAGTTTTGCCTTCTATTTTTACCTGATCAATGGCATGCAAGCACTCCATGACTTCCCAACTCTCACACATAAAAAATAAAGAAAAATAAAGAGAAATAGCCATATTGGTGACAGGCCATAAGAGTGCAACTGTGCAGAGATCCAGAGTACACAAACTCTTGAGAGAGATGGAATTATTTCACCAGAGAGTACTATGAAAAAACATACTAAGGGTTTTAAAATAGATTTCTGAAATCATCTTCTAATTTGCAGATTCATGTCCGATTTTCTGTGAATGAGATAAAGTTTTAGGAAAAACATTTGAACAGGGTATAGTGAAGTGCTGGAATAGACCTCATTGCTAAGGCTGGGGCCATGTCCTTGCAGATGTGTTGCCAAATCCAGCAACAAGACAATCCCCACCATAAAGCAGGGGATAGACTGAACAACACATCTTGAGGTCCCTGTTTTCTTTGCAAATAATCTGTCACTAAATTTTGTGATCACCTTTTCAAAAGGTGTTATGTTGAAGGTGAGACCATATCAGTGTTTTTTATCAGATATGCTGGGCTTTCATTTACCTCTAGTGACATAAAAGATGGGTGTCCTCCTATAAAAACATCAGTTGTGAAACACCTGACAACATCATCAAGACAAATCTGAACCACAGCTGAAAGATTACAAGAGTTTCTCTATCACTACAAGCTCTCTTGAAAAATATCCTTGTAGTTCATTTTGCCATGATGGTAGCAAATGGTTTTAACATGGAAAGGGTCATTTTAGGTAACTCTCCAAAGGGCAGTCTCTATTACCTGCAAGTCTGGGAAATATCCATTACAGATACCCTTTAAACTTGATAATGAGCCATATGTAAGGGTGGGTGTTTAAGTAAATTTGAAACAGATTCCCCAAGTAATGAAACAAAGTTGGTGAGCTAGAATTTCACCACGTGGCATCACAAATATGTGGGGGTGCTCAGGGCCCTGCCTCTGTCCCAGGCATTTGGCAAAAAGCCTCTATTCTGTTTCTGCTGCCACATGAGGTTTTTATGTTCATAGGATACAAATGTTTCCTGTTCCTGCCCATCCATTTATCTTTTTTCTGAATGAAAAACCCGACAAAGATTTTAACTAGCACATAGTTTTAGGCACCAGCTAGAGGAAACAGACACAAGAACCCAAAATATATGTTTCTCATTCTAGTACTTGTATCTCAGATTAAATTTGTTTAACAAGGGGCAAGTTCACTACATGCTTGAATGAAAACATTGGGAATAATTATGGGTAGGAATGTACCCCATTGTCTTGACTGTGATGCATCTATAATCTTCTTCCCCCCAGGTATCCCTTGGGCATAGTAAAAACCTTAATAGTATTTTACTGAGTTTTGCAGCTCTGATTGTCCTGTGCTTAATCAACCTTTGCTTTCTACATTTCCCAGATCGCAGAACTAATTATAATTAATTGGACAGCACTACTGCCCTTCACCTTATCAATAAGGACTGTCCAAATATGTACCACGGGTCAGCTGTAAGTCAATAGACACACAAATTTGAACAGATGTCACCAGTAAAGAGCTTATGCTTCTGGAACTGAAGGACAATGCTCCATCCCTGCTACCCATTTGGAATTAGACTTATCTTCTGTTGCAGATAAGAAAGATCATCTGTCTACCTAGATATCACCTGTCTTCTAGACAGAGATATTTTTTTCTAGATAACTAAGGACTGAATATTTAAAATTATTATTCTCACAGATCACAACTGATCTGCTGTATTTGTTCACATTATTTTTTCAGGTAGATAACAGATACATCCAAGCACATAGTAAATACATTCCTCCCACCATCTGATGGGTAGGAAGCAACAATACCAGAGTGAGTCTTAAAATAGACATGCATAGACTTTATACACTGATCCTAACAGTCAAAGTTGAAAGCAAAATTCTATGGTGAAAAACTACACCACAATAAGACTCAATACAGTGAAGCACTCAAGTGAAAAAGACTTTACATTCAGCCTTGCAGCAACACTTAACATTTTTACTCTACAGAGCCACATATCTGTCCCAAAGTATTTTTTTGCATCTCTCATCTAGTTTATATATCCTACAGAATAAAAACCATTGCTATCAACATAAAAAAATCCCTTGACTGCTGGCCTGATTTTTTTTTTCCTTGTCCCCAAGAAAACACCCATTTGAAACAGGATGCACAGGAACCTCCTCTCTTTTCCCCAGTGGTGACAAAAATAGCTTTTCTGAGCAAGCACATCAAAAGTAAACACAAGCTGATACAATAAAAGAGAAAGTTTGGTTTCATAACTCTTCCTTGTGCAAGGAAACCTTTTAAAGAGAATGAGGTTAGGCATGACCCTAGACAAAGCAGGGGAAGTCCCATGGCAGCCACACAATAAATGGCAGCACTATTAACACTAGGTCACAACCTCCGTGTCACTGAGCCTTTGTACAGGCTGAGCCTGGTGAGCTCAGAGACTCTGACAGCTGTTCCAGTGTGTCACATGGCCAAAGACAAAAGCAGCAGCCAGCAAAGGGTTAAAAATACTGCTTTGGGGTTTTTTTGCTGTAAGTGGCACCCCTAAAACTTGCTATTATCTTCCCATCATCTCCTCCAGATCGGTCCAAAAATATAGATGAATTATGTAGGTCTCTGAAATAAGTATAAACACACCAGGTGCTTCCCTTTCTAGTATAAAACAGCTGTGTCTTTCCCGACTTTCTTTTTCAATGGTCCCTAATTTCAAGCACTTGGGTCAGAAATCCATCATCCAGATGTATTCAAAGACACCATTAGTTCAGAACACAGATTACCTCCTCATGTATTCTGACTTCCGATCCCCTTCTTCAGATGGGAAAAAAATGTATTTGTAGACCCAGAACTTTGCATTCTTCCATTCAAAACAACAAGCCAGCATGCTGCTTCACACCCCAATAACAAGTTTACCTTAAAAATGAGATGTGTCACAAACATTATCTTTGCAAACTTTTTTAAGCCACAAAAACAAGCATTCTTTAGTCTCATGGCTTTTCTCAAGGCACTGGCAATATATTATTTACAAATATAAACTATTGCCAAAGTCCAAACATCACATATAATAAAAAGATGCAGCTTTTCTGGACCCTCTTGTGGCCAATTGCCAAAAAGCATAAAATTATCTTACTATCAGGAGTTCACATTTATTCCTGGGGAGCAGCATGCACTGGATGGAGCTGATAAATAATTTAAAAGGGAGATAATCTTTTATAACAACTAGGGAATGAATGGGAAGCACAAGAAAACCAGGAGGAAGGACAAAGTTGTAGAGTAAATTCTTTGGGATCTCATGATGGTAAAGCAGTTCCCTTCAAAACACTCTGCATGGACTGTAGGGGAGCTTAGTGAGGCTTATGCCAAGGGCCCTTGTTAGACAGGATTAACAAAGTAAAAAGCAAAACTGCATGGATTTTTCTAATTAAAAAAGTTAGATCTGCATTCAGTTTTCTTCTACATGTGCCTGCTAGCCAAGGATGTGATTTTGTAGCAGTATAGTTATAAATACACTTAGTGTAAGCCCTGATGCAAGCATCGTGGTGTGACTGTAGCACTTCTGCTCATGCAAATAAACCTTCCCCTGTGAAAAGCACCTTTACCTACCCAAAACAGTGGTTACACATTAAAGGGTGATGCTACTAGTGATACAAGTCCTCAAGGGACAAGGCCTGGGTAAACTACTGCATCTGGCAAACTCAGGGGATGATGTGCCCCACATCACGAAAGAGTCTGTGCTTGTAGTTTATTACTGAAAAGCTACAGCCTAAAGTTTTGGTTGTCCTGCAGAGAATACTGTCAACAGCAAAGACAGCCAGCAGATATTGCTATAGGCTTGAGAAAAAACAGAAAGTTGTTTAAGAAAAAAAAAAGGGGGGGGAGGGGGGGGGAAGAAGCAAAAGAAAAAAGCAACTCCAGTACTCCCATCACCCTCATATATATCAGACATGAAAGATTGTTTTATCTAGTAAAATGAGACCCTTTGCTTTATGAAACAGGCCTAGCACTAGCCTTCTATCCCATCTCCTATGCATAGGACAGCACAAGGTTCAAGACTCTTCAATCATTCACAGCTCTCCAAATAATCTTGCCATTAACTCCCCCATTCTCTCCTTGAAGTCCCAGATAAAAGCTGCACACCCATTACTAACTATTAACCAAGCCTAATTAAATACTGTAGCTGAGTTTGAATGTTGCTATTCAGTTTGGGATATTTAAATGTAATTACAGGCAGCAAGACTTTTTGACATGACAAATATTTTTTAATAACATTACCAGGATTGTTATTTCTGTTTTCACTGTGAAAGCAAACAGAGCAATTCCAGCTGGAAAGTTAACATTTATCCTTGCAGTAGGCTAAAAAATACAGACTCTGGCAGCCATGCAGCCAAGGAAACTGCTTCCACTAATCGAGGAGCATGGGTGATTCCAGGAAGACTCTCCTACAGCTTACTTGTCTTCAGTTCAGAGGAGTGAACCATTACAAAGCTACATGTAATAATAGCTTGTTCCTGTCTTATTTTTTTCTCCCAGTACCTTCATAATATTCCTCTCCTCACATTCCCCCTTTGATCTACACCAGGTTTAGACCTGATGAAAATTACTGTGTCTTCAATAATGGGAACTCTACGTTACTCAACAAGCAAAATCTTCTAACACTAGCACTGACTGCAAAAAGGTCAGAATGTGGATGTTAAAAACTTTCACGAACAGAGCTGACAGCAATAGATTTTTGTTCACTTATGCTCATTGTTTAAATTGTTTTCTACTGCAAGGAGCCTGGGCGCCTTTCAAATGTAAATATTTTACAAGAGAATACCATATGGGAGACACAGCTGTTTGTTTTTATTAGGGGAAAAAAAAATGGAATCCTTTCATTTTGCAAAGATTTTTTTTTTTAAAAAAAAAGCACAACTTGTAGTTATATGCCAACACTTGAATTATCTTAATTCAAATTAATCCCTAAGTAGTTGCAGGAAATGTTTGAAGCTGGGTTTTAGCAGTTGTTAAGCACTTAAAGAAGCTGTAAAGGAAATCAAGATCGCAAGATGTTTATACCTCAGTGTTTTCCCATGCCTGAGAAAAAAAACCAAAACACACTGACTCCTTACACATTACTACAGGTGACATATTTAGAGTTCAATAAGACACAATAACATTTAAGTAGGTACATAACCAGTGTCAGCTACAAAAATAATACTACCTGGCCAGCAAAAGCTTCAGAGCAAGTAATTTGCTTGCCAAATCACGCCTCTAATTTTGTTTACAGATTACTCAAAACCTTGCAGATTTCATCAAATACACTATTGCTTAAAATAATTTGTCAAAGAATACACTTACAATAAATTAAGACAGCAAAAATGTTTCTGTGCTGTCTTTAATATTCATTTTACAGAGGACACACAAAAAGCCATGAGCAAGAACAGAGCATCCACATCCTCAAGACTCACATGCCCACGGCTCCCAAGAAGTTGCTCCTTTTTTTCAGGAAAGCCCCCATTCTGCTGGACTCTTGAGATCAGAGAGAATATACATGTGCATGTCTCACTGTTATTCATCCTAATACTCTTCTCTTTTTAACCTCATACATTGCACAGCAAAAAAAAAAAAAATCACCATGAATAAGACACCATACTGGAGAACATCTGACCTGTTCAGCCCTAAGGACTAATATAACTAGAAGAATCTCACAGAGGGAGTATAAGACCCTGACACTTGATGAGTGACCCTTCTCCAGGATTCTCTTCTAGTAAACAGTGGTTTAAGAGTTTTCTCTCAAACTGATTTTAATTAGACTGCTTTGTAAGCTGTTCTGTTGGACTTCTCTTTCAAGAATTCATTTACTCCCTTTCTGAGTCCATCTACAATTCTGAACCCTACTACCTCCTATGTACATAATTAATGTACAGGGAAGAAAAAAACATTTTCCTTGCTTCAATACTTCTCTGCCATGCAAGATGCCCTCAGACTTGTAAAATATGTTGTACCCTACAAAGGCAGCCAAAAGTAAGGGTTTTGATATAAAGTCCAAAAGTGCAGAAGCTGAAAAGTACTACAAGCTTCACCTGCACAAATCAATTGTTGCCTGGGGCTGGGCTCTATGCAGAAGTTGAGGGTGGAAAGAGAGAAGAAGTATGTTTTTGGAGAAAATATGCATTGATTAAAAATTACACCCAAGAAAACACTTAATTTTTCATTAGCTAGAGCAGCTAGGGAAGCAGGTTTGAGTATCAGAAACTAGCCACGCTTCAGCTCACCAGTACTCAAAGCCTTCCATTTAGCAGCAGTTGCTGCACATCAACCTTCTTCACATGCTATCAGATGCAATATAAACCTTTCTCATACTCCAGACACACATTCCCTGCTCCTCCTCACACTCTTGCTGCTGCTTCACTTTTCCCAGTCACCTTCAGGTTTACCTAATTCCCCAAAAATAAAGGGCCAGTGCTGTTGGGTGGGGAAGGCTGCTCTCCACACGCTCTGTGCAGAGGGTGGGAGAGCAGTTGCCTCATTCCTTCTGTTCCAGGTTAGTGAGCTGGACACCACACACATGGTAACATTCTGTTCATGGAGCATGACATCTGAAATAAGATGACAAGCAACAACTGAGAGAATTGAGGACAGCATCTCCATATCCCAAGCAACTCAACAACCCAAGGTGCTGCGGATGGGCAGTCTCTTGCTGTCACACAGAAGCTGTCATTTCTTACTTAAACTCATTTAGATCTCTCTTTGGGAGGCTATAACTCAGCACAGCACTTCTGCACTGGCCTGGAGGTATATTATGGACTGACCACATACTAAAAATTAATTATATCAATCAATAGAGCTGGCACATGCAGGTCAAGACAGGAAGTCCTTACCCCCAAATGCACAGGTTTTGGCACACCCTCAGAAGAACAGCACAACTGCAGAGCAATGATAGTTTGCTTAGTATATGTTTACATAAGTAAATCTCACTTATGTTCACTTACCCTTCCACATGGTCTCTCTGATTTTGGTTTCTCCTTGTCATGGGCACATTGTTCTTACAGTACCAATGAAGCACACACCTCCTCCCTTCTTGGGGCAAGTCAAAACCATTTGTGCAATACCATTTCACCTCTCCACAGCTCTGTTACTACAAACTACTGTTGGAGCCCACCTTGCACACTTCTCTCTGACATCAAACACCCTCAGAGAGCACCTTCAGGCTTTTCCTGAAGTGGCAGTTGCAAAGCCTTTTGTTCACAGCCTGGTAAGACCTATTTCATGCCCTCCAACACTGTTGCCTAATGTTGATTAACATTAACAAGAAGCAATCCACATACTTTACAGCCTATTTGGCAAAGCCACTGAAAAGCCAGTCCACGTGAAGGCATTTGCCTTTTCAGCAGCTTTATGTTTAAAACTCAATGGTAGAGTTCAGCAAAGAAAAAGTTTTAAAAGAGGAAACAGGATTTCTCTGGACAATTGGCAACAGAGGGGTTACTGACATTCAAAAGTGAGCTCCAGGCAAGTGCTGACTTTCTGACACTCTGCCCCAAACCATGTTGTTCTTATAATAAAATCATTCAGGCATCAGTTGTGAGGTGGAAGATTACACTGAAATAGTACTCCCTGCACTGTATCTTTCTCATTTGCATCATTTACTGCTGGGCATCTGAAAAGAAAGGAAGGCTTATATAAGAGTCTTACCCAGGTCTGGGAATGTTTTTCATTTCTCCTTCAACACAAAATCGTTCTTTTTATTATGGGAAAGCTAATGTTTTTTCAAAGCTGGACTGTACAAATTCAGACATTTCCTCTTTCTGAATGAAGTACTTTGCAATACTAAGAGGAGTTATCACTCTGCCCCTATGTTCAAGTCAAAAACCATAAATAGTTTCTTTGATATTAATGAAAAACTAACATCTGTGGAAAAGGAGGTCTCCAGAATGACCTCTTCTGCCTACAAACAACAAAACTATCCATAATGACACAAGGATCCCTTAAATTTAGTGTTTGCAGGACTTACGCAGAAACTCACAAGCTCTTTTCTCCTGCCAGCACAAATGGGCTGCATGTTTTGAGGTTGTGTTTGAAGAAGCTGCTCCAGATGTTCACCACTGGTGTGGGTACCACTGCCTTGCTGTGACAGCATCAAAACTGACACTAGGATTTCAGAGGCACCTGATGGCACAGGAAACTAACTGAGAGCTAACACAGGTGACTTCACAGCTCACAGTGCAGAGGAGATGCAGTATGTTACTAAACAGCCCTTCCTAACCACTGAACCAACTGCATTTGAGTATGAGTCCACTTATAGAATCATAGAATAGTTTGGGTTGGAAGGGACCTTAAAGATCATCGAGTTCCAACCCCCCTGCCATAGGCAGGGACACCTCCCACTAGACCAGGCTGCCCAGTGCATTATTATTTCTCTTCAAAGGTGTAAGGCTGTAGGGTAGCTCTACCTTAGAGACTTCCTCTAGAAGTTTAAGAGATTATAATAAAAGTCTTTATTAGGACTGAAAAACATCAATGGTGATTTGTTAGATCAGTTTGCACCTCATCAGCCCTACTTGCCGGTATGGAACATCACTTTGGCATGCAAGACACAGCTTCTCTACCCAGATCAGAAAGAAGTCCAGCTGAAATTTCCAGGAGAGCCAGAAGGAGGAAAATCAGCTCTGAGATCTTACTGAAAACAAGGGAGATGGATAACCAGTGCCTTGCAAATCCCAGTGAGGATTTGTGCCATGCAACATGGGTCACAGGGGCTTCATGAAGCCTGATCAAGGGCAGCCACTGCTGATGGGGGATGGGTACCCATCCACATGATGGGCTACACTGCCCTGAGCCTCATGTCATAGAAATTGGAGCAGCAATTCCAAGACTATGGCAAGGCAAATTTAAAAGAATAGTTTCCAGCAGGGGCAGAGGGATACCATATGTTGCTTTCTTAAATAAAACCCTGCTGAGAAGTAGCATGCAGATGTACAGCACAGTGAGTAAACAAGCACTTGTTTACTCACTGTGACTTCAAGGGTCATCTCCCCTATGCAGAGGTTAAGCTGGTGACCAAAATCTTGCCATGAAGTCACACTTAGTTTTAAATAAAATTCTTCACAGAGGTCCAGACAGCAGAGTGGCACCTGCCAGCATTTAGGGTTTTATACTACAGTGCCCTCCACAATTCACATGCTGTTTATATTGAAACCTTAAGTTTCTTCTGGTAGGTTACACTTCTTATCCCAGTGAGCAGCCATTGATGTGACAGGATCTTGAATGCACCTGTTCATACCATAGTGCCATAATGGTCATACATAACATTAGCAACACAATTCTGAGTGACAAAGTGGTCTCCACCCCACTACTGTCTGTGGGGTTCAGACAGGACCCTCTCACTGCCACAGTAGTTGTGACAAACATTTGTTGAACATCTAGAAGTTACAGTTCAGATTTACATTAATAAAAATGACAAAATGAAACCAATAAGTTCCCAATGTAATTGCTTCAACATCAGCAGAGAAAAATTGTTACCACAAATCCAAGTTTCTACACAGGCCATTGCCCCCATATCCATCAGTATGAAACAAGCAATCAGAGAAGCTATTCCAAAAAAAAGAAAAATGCATTTTTCATTAGCAATAAATTCACTACAAAAGATTTTCAGTAAGTCATTAATAATAGCATATTCCTCACTTAGGAGTCAAGTGCCATTGAAGAAAAATAAGCTGCTGTTGCCAATTGGAAAAATAGCTCCATATGTGTCTGTTTGAATTATAACAGGACTAGTGTCCAGGTGTAAAGATCAGAATTTTGGCAAGGAGGGAACTATCACTTCTGGAGGGACCCAATCAACATGAACACAACTTGGTGTGCTGTGTCCCCTGCTGCCAGGGTACATCAGGATGGTTGTGTGCCTCAGCTGCAGCAGTTAATGCAGCAAAGCACAGATTTCAAAAGGCACTTTAATTAAGAGTATATTTATGGGCTGTTATCAAAATACTTATGGGACAACAGCGCTCACTCCATAATCTGCAGCCTCTCAACCCACTTCATGTTCATTGCCTGGCTAAGTGAGTCTTTATATACAATGACTTTAATACTGAAATCAATAGAAAATAAACATCTAAGTATTCTGATGAGTCTGGACCCTAAATTCTTACTCATTTCAGTAGGGGCATAGGAGAATATAATAAAAGTGAAGTGTTTAAATACAGTCTCAAATCCGGATGGCAGACAGCAGGCACCTCTACCTGGGACAGACCTCCTTGAGGTTTTTGGTGTCATCAAGTGATAAATAAACAAAATTATCAGAATTATAACTTTGCCTGCTGTCATTAGCTCATATGGGATCAATCTGAAACACCAGGAATGCAATAGCACTGAAACCATCAAGGAGGGGGGAAAGGAAGACTAAGACAATGCTTCAAAATATGGCAGGAACATGGGGAGTATATTATGCTAACATATGACATGCTTTTGTCAGAGACACACCATTATTCAAACAGATGACAGAAAGAAGTGAGGCTGGAAAGAGCAGCTCCCTAGTGTGCAATACATTTTTTGTTAGTTCAAGCCACAGCTGAGATAGCTAACACTTATTTCTTCAGGAAAAGAGATGCTGTGAGGCCAGTCTCTTGTGTGCTGGTTTAACACCAAGTCTTCCACTATCTGTAACTAAAGAGATCATAAAAGCTTTCTTCCAAATTCCCAATGACCTTTTTAAAAATAAAGACTCAGAAAAAAATCTTAAATCATGGCTTTATAGATCCTCTCTAGCTATTTAGTCACTGCAAATGTCACTGATACCTGCATGAGAAGGGGAAATCAATTTTGCCTCTTTCTCCAGACTGTTTGCATTTGAGTTTCAAGTGTCACACTGGTATCAACTCTCTCCTGGCCAGGTGATGTTATAATTAAACCCTCTGATTCCCAGAGCAAAGTTCTCTCTCTCTTTGCAATCCAGCATCTCAGGGACAGGTCGGGCATAGGGGTAGGATGTGTGGCTGATGCTGTGAGCCCAGCACAGGCAAGAGGCATATGCCTTTCCTGCCATGTGACCCAGAAAAGTGCACACCTCGTGAAATATCCACTTCATACATTCATGATGGTCAGAATAAGGACAGAATACGGTTCAGCATTTAATAAATCCATCATTGCTCTGTGAATTTGCTCTGGTTGTTTGCATCTAACGTAAGTGAGAGAATGATTAAGGCACTGCAGTTATAATGATGTCAATTTATAATATTCTGACAACAGTAGTTGATGCTGATGTTCTTTGGAAAAATGTCCTTACTATACAGTATCCTCACAGAGCTGTTATTCTGCTTTTACTAAAATGCCCTTTGACAGTTTCAGTTTACTAACAATTGCTTCAATGACAACATTTTGATTGATACTTTGTCATGTTTTTATACATGTGAGATGTAAGAAGACATGATGGAGGGATTGGAGCATCTCCCCTATGAAGAAAGGCTGAGGGAGCTTGGTCTCTTTAGCTTGGAAAAACGGAGACTGAGGGGTGACCTCATGAATGTTTATAAATACATAAAGGGAGTATGTCAGGAGGATGGAGTTAGGCTCTCCTCAGTGACATCCCAGGACAAGGGGCAATAGGTACAAGCTGGAACACAGCAGGTTCCACATAAATATTAGAAAAAACTTTCTCATGGCAAGAGTGACAGCACACTGGAACAGGCTGCCCAGACAGGGTGTGGGGTCTCCTTCTCTGGAGACATTCAAAACCCACCAGGACACCTTTCTGTGTGACCTGGTCTAGGTGTTCCTACTCCAGCAAGTGATTGGACTAGATAATCTCTCCAGGTCCCTTCCAATGCCTGACATTCTGTGGTTTTGTGACATATAATTCAGATCTGGCAGCTACAGATCATACTGCGAGCCAAGAATAAACAAGGAGGGTTATGCCATTGAGTCTCATCCATCACAAGAAGGAAGCAAGGATGCATTATACTGGATAGTTTTTACAATGGAAGGGAGAAATTAACAAGCATTGAGAGAGGTCCTTGTGATAAACTGCTGAAACATTAAAGATCATCATGCCTTAAGCACACAGCTCCACACATCATCTTGATCAGAAATGCAAATCTGGCAAGCAAGCTGGAAAGCCCATGCAGTGAGACATGCCCCAAAGTGATACTCATTAAATGAAGAATTACTAGACTTCTGAAGAGACAAAAGGGATCTCATCTACAAATGAACCTCCTTACCCACAATTTAACAAACAAAACAAATTCTGAGCACTGCAGCACTAGGTATAATCAACCCATCAGCCAGCATTAAGTTAAAACAATGGCTCAGATATCACTAAGCCTCTTATGAGAATTCAGTCAAATCCAGACTTATATGGATTTCATGGCAGTTTGGGAAATACAGTATGGTAGTAAAGGATCATTTTCCTACCAATCAACTCAAAGAATCACAATTTTTTCTTATAATGAAAACAAAAAGAAAAGGAGAGGATAATTGCATTGCCCTTGTATAAAATTGCTCAACTGAACCAACTTGTAGCCAGCCTGGAAGCTCAGTGACTGCATTTCTGTGCCAAGCCACGTCTGAATAATGGTCCTTGTCTGCTGCTCCCAAGGCTGAGAGCACTCAAGAGGTAAAAGCAGCAGCTTATTTTAGAACGGGTACATCTCGCCATGGTCAGCAATAGCCCAGTTTGGCCCCAGTCTTATGGTCGGGAAACTAGAAACTAGACGATAAGAAAAAGCACTGATGAGACTTGAAGAAAGCCTTGTCTTGGTTTTCTGTATGTTCAGTCTCTTTTATTGGCCCACAAGTCAACCAAAAAGGAAAAGAGAGCATGAAACCCACCTAGTCGAGAAAGAGGGGAGCTCCAGCATCTGGCCCAGACTCCTGGAAGCTCTAGTACTGAGCATAGTATCATAGAATGGTTAGGGTTGGAAGGGACCTTAAAGATCATTGAGTTCCAAACCCCTGCCATGGGCAGGGACACCTCCCACTACACCAGGTTGCTTAAAGCCTCATCCAACCTGGCCTTAAACACCGCCAGGAGAGGGGGCATCCACAGCCTCTCTAGGGAACCTGTTCCAGTGTCTCACCACCCTTACAGTAAAGAACTTCTTTCTTAACTCCAACCTAAATCTCTTCCAATTTGCATGCACATGTGTAAAGCAGACCCAAAGCCTTACATGAGCACAAGCAACAAACATCTCGATTTCCATTTATGTCAAAAGGGCTGCAGAAATTCAGTATGTCTGAGAGTGGGGATGTGGTAACATGTCCATATATGGATTTTAAAGTCTTCAGTTTTTTAGCTGTGTTGAAAATATTGGCCCTTTCTCCTCATAACTGTTAGCACCCGGGTAGCCCTCTAGATTGAAGTGAGAGATTTCTCTTTGACTTCATTCCTATGACAATGTAGCAGCACTGGCTTCAAATGAATCGTAACAGCATGAGCCCAAGCGTTACAAGTGAACATTCAGGCCCTAAAATTACATTTAGTAACTAAACAATGCTGAAGTAAATAAACCAGAAGACTTGTCAGGAAATGCCACATAACCAGCACTGGCTGCGCTTTTGCTAGGCTATAAAGGAGAACTTTATGGATGTTGTGACAAAACTCAGCTTGAAGCTATTAATTTTACAAACAATAACATATCCTGATGTTGATCTGAAAGTTGCCAATTAAGAGATGGAAAGAATTCCTGACTTTCAGATTCCATCACATATTTTCATGGTTAAAAAACAAAAAAAAAAGGTTTTGTTTTCCTCATGAGAGGTCTGTTGAGTCTTTCAGAAGAGTTTTCCTTTTGTTCAGGGTTGTTGTCTTCCTGTGCAGTGTCATTCAGCCCCATGCTGTGACTGCACAAGGCAGCTACAGAGTTATTAAGGATCACTACAACAACATGCTGAGATTAAAAGTAATACAACACCGAAGCAAACTTCCACCTTGAGTTGCAAGTTCAGCTTTTATCTGGGCTCATGCTTCACCCATAATAACACAGATCCTTTCAGGTCCAGTGTGGTGTAAATCCAACAGTTTCGAGTTATGCCTCTTGTGTCATAGGCCAACCCCATTTCCTTCTATGGGGCTGTGAGTGTCACTGGGAGCATTAATTGAAGACAATGAGTTTGTACAGGTGGCTTTGCAAGATTAATGTAGATTACAGCAGTTCTAATAATGAATAAACTAATAAAGGATTCAGGGCTCTCAGTCAGGAGTTGTGGTAGAGCAGAGTAACAAACGCCATGACTTGACTGTACCTGTATACAGTGAGCAGATCTCTGAAGCAAGACCAGTTTATGTCAGTTTTTTTAGGAAGAACTTTTATAATCACTGGGATGTCACAGTCTTGAGAAAAGGAAACAGGAAAGTGAAGGCTAAAAGCAGCACAAAGCACGTGTCAAAACGCCCACACAATTTTGCCAGCACATCAGGGATGGACTGAGGTCTTTGCTCCAGCTCACAGAGCTGTGCCACTACAGGAGTTTCACATCAAGGCAATTGAACCAGGGCAATTGTGCTGATGAGGCTATGGACACAGAATTTATAAGGAGAAGGAAAGGTAAAATTGCTTGTCAGATTTATTCCAGTCTTTTCCAGGGCAGGATGAGCACAGCTGTGCTGACAGAGGTGCATCTGTGCAAAGGCCTTTGGCCAGAAGAGCTGAGATAGACGCAAGAGCTCAGCAGTGACAAACACATGGCACCAAGGCCACAACTGGTCTGGGAAATGACTGAAAACTTCATATCAAAAAACTGACATGTCTCCCTGCTGGCATTCTGAGCAATGAACCATCACCTTCAAGACTAGATTGTCCTCAGGCCCTGGAAAGTGTGAGCACCAGTGAACAGTCACATGTGAAAAGCCCAGAGCTGCTCCCATGAAGTTGGTGACACAGTTGCCAGTGATCTTGATGGAAACAGAAGCTGACACAAAATGCTGCAAGTCATTGCATGATTTTACTATGACAGTACTCTTGAGGAAATCAATATTTAGGCTGAATTTAATTTTGGAAATTAAATCAAAGATTCCTCTGTCTTGCAGGAAATGTCTCACAAGATACCACAAGGAGAACTATTAACTCAAATGTGCCTTATAATCGCTTACAACCATTCAAGGACCCCAACCACTAAAATGCTTTAATCACATATTTTGTATTATTGCATGGCATTAGGATAAAAGAGATTATTTGACTGACTTAATTGTGCAGTTCTTAAGATAGTGATTTATTTTAAATGTCTCCTTAGCTCCAAACTCCCTGTGCTTGCAGTGTTTATATTTGGGGAAGTTACGCTACAATAATCCCCACCCTCCCTCAGTCCCCACAGGGAGAAAGACCTGTCTGGGATTATATAAACTGAAATGGCACTCTGGCTGTTTACTTCAGCAGACAATTTGGCCCAAATAATGTTATAAGCTCAGGATAGGAGAAAGGAACAGCATGTTCCAGTCTAGAAAGCAGGTCTGAAGGACATCAAACCCCTCCTTATTCGTACTTAGATTAAAACAGCTGATACTGGGAGTGTCCTGAACACTTACTCACTCTAACCCTGCTAAAAAATCATATGATGTGCCAAGGTGGAATGCTAATTTTAAATCACAGTACAAGCAAACCTTTTCAGAAAGAGGTCACGCCTAATGGATTGGACAAAGGACTGCTGAAAGCCATGAACTTGTGGATGGAGATCCCACCCTAATGCTGCTCTCCTCTATACCTCTGGGAAGATGTTTACCTGTCCTCAACCTTCATGTCTGAAAGGGCAGTGAGATTTACTGAGCTTCATAGTCAAGATTAATTAAATACTGATCTGGTTCTTCCCTTTGTTATCTTGCAAGTCTGACTTCAACATCAGTCATGGCTGCAAACAATACTTCTTTCACTGTTCAATCACTGGACTCTGGGAAATACTTTGCCAAACTATAGAAAAAATGGTGTTATAATATTGAAACTAACCTGGATGATAGTTACAACTATCTGGTTCCAAGCAAGTTCTACTCACTTACTTCCTTCCTGCTTCTACTTCCAGTAACACCCATTTCATTCATCTTTACTTCATGAGTTCCCCATACATAATTTTTATGTTGCAGTCCTTTTTTCTTCTCTTCAATTCTTAAGATTACCTATCAGCCACATTTCCAGATGATTCAGTGAACTTCACTGCTCTTTTTAAAAATTGATGAGGGTTAAAATAACTTTTTCTATTAAAAGCACAGCCAAAAAAAGAGAACATTTGACTTTGGAGAAAATCCATTTGGATGCACTCACTCTCTTCTAGAAGCCCTAAACAGCTTGATCCAGGAGACCTGCTAAAAAGAAACGTAATTTCTACTTATAGTAGGCTGAAGAAACTTTTCCCTTGGCAATTACATCACTTTGATTGGTTGTTATGTTTTCCACCCTGACCTCTCTAGTAAAGTAAAACTGTAGAAGAAACTTATTGCTTATTGAAAAGCTGCATAAAGAACTACTGCAAAATGGACAGAAAAATACCAAAGGAAACAGAAATCACTTGAGCCAAATTCTTTCCTGATTTACCCCAGCATAACCAGGTTCAACTGAAAAGAGCTGTCTTCAGCACAGGAAGGACAAAACTGGTGATTTTTTTTCTCCTTTGGATATTAACAGTTAAAAGTGTTCAAAAAACAAACCCCAAAGACAAAACAACTCCAGCATGTAATGAAGAACAAATAACCAGCTGAAATCCAACACTGACATGACAAAACATTTATTTTAGTTTATACCATGTGCATATAAATAGAACACAGTGCAAGCAATGAGAAGGTTGCACAAAATAGCACTCAAAAAAAAAAATCAGGAAATGCCAGAATTAAGGTTTCCTGGGCAACCTTAATTTTACCCCCTGTGCATATGCATTTTACAACACAGCCTTTAAATACACCATAGCATTCCATTTCTCAAATAGTATCACGTACTGAAGAAAGCTCCTAACACCAACTTGTCATGTACATGTTGGCAACTTTTGCCCCAGGGAGGAAGCAGATTGGTTTGTAATCTGTCTTACTAAGGGTGAATTCATTTCACTCAAAATTTAGCATAAAACTGTCCCCCAACATCAACTCGGGAAGAGAGTTTTCTAAATCCTGTAAAGCAGAAAGTGATTTTCATCCTGGAGTAAAGTCTAGTACCAACATATTTAAAATAAATATACTTGTGTGAGCAATGCAGTCATTGCTCACAGTTGAAATGCATTTTCTGCTGTGCTAAATAGATACTAAAGTCAGAAACAGCCTGGGATATTGCCTCAAAAAAATAGATTAATTGAGGCAAACACAGAACTTGTTAAGCTTTGCTAATTAATTTCTGCAACAGGTGGAGACTGGCCCACAGCTCCTGTGAAATAATAAATCTTCTTTCCTGACGGATGTATAAAACTATAAAGCTTCAGAGAAAAAAAATAAATACAAGTACAGGAATGAACATAATAAACTTCACAGTAGCAGATGAAGTTAAGGAACTTTCAGTAATAATGAACTGAATGAAAATACATGTTTCCTCCTTGCCAACTCAAGGTAATGAATACTGAAACCCAAATGACAGCTACATTGAGAACATCCAAGACCTAATTACAATGGTGCTTTTTTATCCAGGAGCCTTACTTCCCTCTTGTTTTAACACATATTTGGCATTTATGAAAAGCCAATAGGAAAAACTTCAATTTGTTTGTGTTTAACTTAACAGCACCCTACTACACTACATGCTGGATCATTCAGCAGCTTTGCTCAGAAGGCAAAGAGTTATTCACAGGACCAGAAAAGCCTAAGAGAAGTGGCATAAGCATCTTCTGTTTCACATAGCAACAAGCATTCTAATTCACCACTAGACAAGAGCCTTTCCCTTCTGCTGCCCTCAGACAGCAAAGGGCAGACAGTAATCCAGCTGAACCCAATTTGAAAATTCCCTCAATTCCATCTTAATAGATTCAAAATCAGGCCAGCACAGAACAAAGCAGTGTGTTTCAGAGCACTGAACCTGGATTGAAGAGACTTGGCTGCACTTTTCATCCTTGCCTGATACACCAAGAAAGCTGTGACCCTTCTACACACCCTTTGTCCTTCTCCTGCCAGCTTTCCCTTATCTTCCTATTTTACATTACAAGCTCTTTGGGGCAGGTTTCCCCTCCAAGTACCTGTTTGTACATTGCACTGCACAGTAAAGCTGTGATGTCAGAGTCTCCAGGTACATTTGGAATACAAATAATAATGAAAAAACTAACAATGAGAAATGAGAAAAAGAGCAACTAAAGTGAAGGTCTTGACTTGGATAGGCATGGCTTCTGACAGATTCTTTCCTACTCCCACTAAGTTAATGGCAAAGTTCCCAATAGCCTTAATGAGACCAGGATCAGCCCCGGCCTGTGAAGACTGAAAACTTTCAGAAGGTCAAAAAATGTCTAGCTTGAAAGAAATACAGCATTTCAGTTCCTATGGAAATTTCACATTCCTGTTGAGTGTGTGATGCAGCCAGTCCTGAGCCACAAGTTCCATCCATTTCTCAGCAGAGTCTCCTCAGAGACATGGGCACCTCAGAAGCACTAAAAGCTTTATGAGAAACTTGAGCCCCTCAGCCAATAATACTTACAACAAAAATAATATTTTCCATTCTCACATATTGCTAAGTTGTAAACTGTTCCTTAGATACCTGGACACAGAGTTTATGAGAAACACATGCAAAATCCTGACAAGCAAACCTTGTTTATACCTTTACACAAAATAACTACTGAAAGGACCAATTTTCAGAAGACCTCTATGGGGACCCGTCAAGTATGCCATGTGCCAAAAACATCAGCAAGCAATGTACTTCAGAGACTGCTCTGCTTTCCCTGAGATGCATGTCACCTCCTGAAACTTCCCTCACTTTTTCCCCCAGGGCAATATCACCCTGATGGTTGTCTTCAAATGTCATTGTGACACAAGAGCTTGCTGAGCTTTCCCAGTAAAAGGAGGAAAAATTTTTGTTTGAGATAATTTTATGTAATATCCACTGATTGGTTTAAATCATTACTGGGTGAACACGACCTCTTTGAGGTGTTCACTAAGACCTGATAAAGTCCTTCCTACTCAGCTCAGAAGATGCCAGACCTGATAAGTAGCTCTACATTTGAAATCAGACAGATATTCTGTAACATCCTATTTGTGGGCCACTTAACATCTCCAGTTTCACTTGTAACAGCAAATTAAGGAATAGTCAGCACAGTAAGGACTTTCTGTTGCTAAAAAACTGTAATTGGCAAACACAGAATACAAAATTAATTGGCTTTAACCTTCTACAAATTTGGTGGAGCCTTGTTATTTGATGTCATCTTTAACCTGTGAGCTTTCAGCGTGACACTGTACAGAAGGCTCTCAGTCGCAACTACAGTGACTGTGTAATAATGACAACACTCCTTCCCACTCCTACCACTTACAAAGCACATGGGAACAAGTAGTCAGGTTCTTGTTTTCAATTATTTTCCCCTATTGTATCTTTTCTGTATCATTTCATGATGTTCTTTGGTTTACTCGACCTTTGTATTTTTCAACAGAGCAAATGAAGTGCATTCAAAATTGGTTTTGAACTCCTTGTAGCAATGTCTCAATGTGACTAAGCTGTTTTATATTAATTCTAGGATGACAGAAAGCTGGTTGTCCCTACATAGATCCTTGCAGAAAGTACAACAGGCAAACACTCCATTCAGCTTTATACTGTTGTCTCATTTTAATCCCCAGAGCAGTAGATTTGGCTGAAATACAACACTCGGTACCTTAACTGATAAAAATGGATTCATTGTAGCTTAGGAGGGCTGTAACAGAATAAAATGTGGTGCTAGAAAGCCTGGGTTAGCAAGAAATCATCTTCTAAATTCATTAAAATGTGTCCCTTCACCTAAAATTAAACTACAGTGTTAGACTTTGCTTCCAGTCTTCATCTCTCTTACCTACAGATTTCTAGAAACTGTGTTAAGGACCAAAGCAATCACTAAAGAAATACTGTGAAACTTAAACTCAGGGCAATAAAATCACTCCAAAGACATAATCAGTACCTGTGTTTTATGTCACTTTAAAGCACTTGATATTCAGAGCATCTATTTAGTCTTCTGCACCAGCCCAATGTCATCATCTATACACAAGTTTGCTTAGCATTCCCTGTATTTTTAAAGAAATCCTATTTCTCAGCCATTTCTACAAGTTTTGTTTGTTTAGTTATTTATTTATTAGTGCACAGGTAAGAAATACCCTGAGGAAACAACCTTGCTTCATAAGAAGCGATAGATGTGCAAATTAGAACTCTCCCTTTTGTTGAATACATAGTTTCATTTTTAGCATGAAACCAGCAACACGTCATCCCTACAGAGTTTAGGATACAATTAGAACAACTTTGTTGTCTTGGCCCTTTGGTAAACAGCCTTTGAAGGTTCCTGAGGCCCTTTTTGCAAGATGCATCTGTTCAAATCAGCAGTTTTAAATGTAAATACCCAATGAGGGTACTGAATGAACTCTTAACTCCAAACTGTAAAATTGAAGCTGGGAGCTGACAAACCAGGGATTAACTTTATCATACAAAGAAAACCAGCAAAATAGATACCTCCCTCACCTTTTTTTTAGAATTATGCAGCTAAACAATGGTGAATAAGAAATCTCATCCATCACCCTTGTGTCTAAAAGAAATCTGAAATTAGAGCACTTAATCCATGAGCTTTTTAGACATTATCTTCAACTGTTAAAAATCACCCTTCAAAACCATCAGCAGTAGAAAGGACACAGAGAAATACACTACAAGACGAAAGAGATAAGAGGGAAATCCCAGTAGTCCCACACTGAGGGGTGGATGAAGACAACAGCATTAAGTGGAATCTCAGAACTTTACTTATACATGCTGAATGCTCTGATTGGACCACTTTAGAGGGACATTCAACACAATATTCTCTGAAAGTTAAGTGGTTATTTCTTAAGACTGGCATGTAGCCCTGGCAAACACTTCCTCCTGTTTGTATGAGGCTGTTCAGAACCGTGTGCTGCTAATACCAGCATTCAGGAAACATAGAAACTACCTAAAGAGTTTGGGTTATATTAAAAAAGAAGAGTAATCACAGAACGTGGCTTATCATGGTGATGTCAAGCACTCACATAAGCTCATGGAACAGACTGCATATTCCCAGAAAGTATACGGATGAGCTTTAAAAATTACTATTGTTTATAAGCTGTCATTCATTTAGACAGCCATGAATCCATCACTGGTATCTCCAGCTCCTCCTCCTGCCACACTCACCTGAAGTGTTCACCTTCATCTATCCCCCCTCATGCATTTAATGAGTTTAACACTTGCTGGTGTAGACTGTCACATGCCACTTGAATGACCAACACAGCAAAAGCCAACTGAAACTGCAAATTATTTGCCATAACTAAATAAAAATTAAGTACCTTTTCTTACCACTGGATCACAAGGGTAGCAGCTTCAACAACAGCAAGAGTGTTAAGGAGTTCTGCCTTTTTTTAGAGGAAAAGGAGGCAAACAAGTTCATAGAGTCTGGGCAGTGCATTCACATTAATGGGGCAGTGTGAAGGCTTGGTGTTGAAAAGCTGGGTTTCTTGTCTGACTGACAAATATTTGTAAGGGTAATCATTATTTCTGCATTATTCTACTCTTTTCTGTGAAATCCAACAAAGCAGGCTCAGGCTGTTATGATTGGGCCAATATAAATCACCTTTCTGGTGGAAATGTGTGTAAAAGACTGACAAAATAGCAGATACATTCCCTTCAGTTCTCACTTCCATCAAATACAGATGGCTTTTCCAGTCCTCACCCTCCCAGAGCCTGTCTGAGGTTACCACATGGGGTTATTTCACCTAACGCAGCCAGCAGCTTTCTGCTTTCTTGGGGCAACAGGATGAGGAAGCTTTAGACAGACAGGTTGACTAGCTTCTCACTGGTTTCTTGGTTGCAATCCAAATCATTAACAGGGCAGCAATCCCTCTGAGGCTCCCTCTCTAGCTCTGTGAAAGCCTTTCCCTATCCTTCTTTATTACTAACTCCAAGAACATCAGGCTGAATTGCTCTAGCAAAACTTGGACCATATCAGGGGTAGACTCTACTTTCTATTACAAGAGGCTGCAGTGGGAAAAGAGGTGCTGCAGTTAAGCAGGAAAAAATTGAATCTGTTTCTGTTCCCCCATCCCTGACAAATCCTAGATTTTCATCCACCTCCCTATGCATTAGTGCCATCTGTAAAACAGAGATGCTAATAATCCCCCACATCTCACAGCTGTTCTATGAATTAACTCACCAAAGCAGAGAGTGTTTCAGTACTGGTGACGGGAACTAAAAGGACATACACAACATCACCTCTTTTCTTTGACAGCTTATTAATTACCACACATATTCTCCAGGTCTTGCAATTGAGTGTGTATAAATAAATAAATAAATGAAAGCAAACAGCATATCCCTGCCCATAAATCAACCATCTGTCACATTCTTGGGGATGACAAAACTTCTAACCAATATATAATCTTCACCCTTTTTTAATGAGTGTTACTGTATTGATACCTACTGCTGGTTATGGCAGCAGCCTCCTGTTAGACTGGTATTAAACAGCTCTGTAACAGGAGATGATGCCAGCCCAAAGCCTTCACCCCTCAGATGTACCAGTTAAGCCTGCACACATAAAATGCATGTTCACATTCCATATTTCACTCAGCTTCCTAAACAGGAGACAGCCACAGTTTTATAACAATAGCAGATCCTAAAAATTAAAAAGCAGTCATGGTAGATTGCACAGAACATAGTCACAGAATAGCCAAAGAAGTTGCCATACACTTTGTTTCAGACTAAATGGACTTCTCTCACTCTATCTGGGCAGCATTTCCTTCTGTTGGGATTTAAAGAGTACATGAAACAAACACTTACATGGGAAATATCCGAGGAGCAGTTAACTGTGGAGAGAAGGGGATGGTCTTAATTTTGGGTGAGGAATAAGTAGAGCTGGGAAGAGAAAAGCTGTTGCCTAATGCAGGAGTTTAGTACCTAAAAACCTAGTTTTCTTCCAAAAGAAAAATGGGGCCCTCGTGGCTTGGCATCCTGCTGCTGAGACACAGATCCTGTGAAACCAGAATTCTTAGCCCCATGGTGGTCTGTATGCCCAGCTGTCCTGGCACTACATACCCTCTCCATGAGGGCATTGCCTACCCCATAGCACCTCCCACAGCTGGCTGCCTCTGGAGACCTTGGAAAAGGTCCAGTTTCTGTCACAATTTCAGCAAAATCAAACCATGTCCCCAAAATAGACAGCTCCTTTCAAAGAAGGAAATCCAGTGAAATTAACTTCTCTTAACAGCTTTAGCATAAATTTGACAGCTCAGGATGGTGTGGTGTAAAGTGAGATCTCAACTGATCTTGCACGAGATGAAGTTAGCGACCATGCATGGTTTGCTTGCAACTTGTGCAAGAAGGCAAAATTCCCTTCATATAAACTGTTACAGGCTATTTTTTAGGGAGACAATTATGAATTGCAATGGATTGAACTGGAGGAATGATGGAGTAGATCTAGATTCACTGGAGCAGAAAACACCAAATAAAAACTCACAGATTTCAGCTGCCTTCCCAACATCCCCAAACTGTTCATACCAGAACACAGAGATTGGGAAGATCCAGGTCTAGAGGACACCTCAGAGACAGTTGAGGCTGATGAAGGCCCAAGTCCCATGGGCACATGCTGAGCCATCACTTCTGCAGCCTTTGTGTTGAGGAGATGTGGCTCAGTACCCCCAGCTTATTTCATGTACTGAGTCCACATGCACTAGAATGATGCACAAACAAGGGATATGAAGCCTGGAGACTTGGCTTTCATCTCAGATTATACCCTGAACACACTGCATCACTGTAAATAAGGTCCTTGCTTCTCCAGGAGTTAATACTCCCTTATCCACAGGCAAAGGAAACTGAAGAGGGATAAATTAAAATTGAGGGGAAAAAATTTTTAAAAAATCATCAAGATCATGATCTCTGGTGTCTCTACCACAGGATGCAAAAGCCACTTCTTTCACCAGGCTACCCACAAGGAGGCCACATAAAATCCCCCACTTCATATACAGATAAACAAAGTCCAGATGGCACTGGGGAGAGACAGGGGGAAACTCTGTATGTGCACACTTTGTAATTTGGGGAAAACTTAGATAGCAGAGTACAGAGCTTTGGTACATCACCAAACAGATGTGAATTTGAGCAAGCCTCAAATTGCTGCTGCTCTACTGCTTTTAATCTCTGCAAGAACAGAAGTGAAAGAAAAGATCAGGTGACTACAGGAAAGGAAACTTTTGGTAGTTGGAGCAGATCTGACTGGCTCAGGAAATCACTGCTCTTTCTTTTCCTCTGTTGAAGAATGATCTAACCTTACTGAAGACAGTGGCAAAGCTCTCTGGAAAGAGGATTACCAGAAGCAGCTGCACCAGACGTGTCAGGAACCTACACTCTAACATTTAAGTAACCTAAAAAGGCCTTGATTCTTGAAAGGGTGTTAACCTTTTACAACATTGACATTTTAGCTAGTTATGAACTCATCCCCATGAAGAGCAAACTAGAGCAGGAAAGTGCCTGAGACATGCTGTTTAATACTTGCCAGAGCTGCAGTTGTCATTCTAAGCTAATTGCAGTGTTTAGAAAAAACATAGTTGTCCTTCTTAAATTTTCTCTGCACTAGACTCTATGTCTGAGACTCTAAGTGAACAGTTCTACCAGGGTACCTGATCACCCAACTAAGTAATAGCAGCAACCATGGACAGCAGAAGTCACAGAAAATTGACCTCTTCTTGTCACCACAGCCTTATTTGGTGTGGAAGCTCAAAGAGGCCATTGTTAGTAAAACAGACCATAAGTATTTCTGTCTCTTGGTTTGTTCAGAACAGACAAACTATCTCATCATTTGTGCTGCACAAGCAGCACCACAGGCTGTTCTTCAGAAGTTCTGTCCCCATGGTGAGCTCCAGCTCACCACCACTACCAGTCAATCTGCATCTCATAGGGTATGAAAGCTACAGCCAACATCTTGGCTACTTAACATTGGACACCTTTCACATCCTTAAACAACTGACCTCCATATGCAGAAGCCAGAGAGCACTAAGCTCTCACTCAGATGTCTCAACTCAGATATAAGTCCAAAATACGTGTCTGTGATTAGGAAATGCTATCTGAACCTTTTAGCCTGAGTATCCATAAAGTTCTGGCATCAAAACTCATTTTCACAATGATGGAGAAAAACAGTTGCTTGTGAATTGCAGTAATTCTTGCTTACAATAACTGGGATACACTTTAGGCATCCAATAGAGCTGACTTGGGGGCTTTGATTGCTTAACTGTGGTTTGGTTTAATGAGCAGGTGATATTTAGTATATTAGTTACTAAAGCAAAAACATAGCAAATAGAGCAAAATACAGCAATATAGCAAATCTGCCAGCATATGTGCATGTCAGCAGTCTAGGGAATGAAGCAATGAAGTCTGATATTTTACTTAAAGGTAAGATGTCAATAATTCCTGTTTGCCTAAAGAAAACCATAAATTGCAGCAAAAGCTGAGGGAATACTCCAGAACCTTTCAGAAAACTAAGAACACAGTGCTTCACCCAAGGCACAATAGGCATTGATGCCAATTCATAACCAAAGGTACTAGAAGATGCTCAACACATTTTAATATCATGTTTTAAGCAACAGAGTTTGACAATTTCAGAGCTGAGAGGCAAGAAAACATCTCCAGCTTCTCTTCCCCAATACCACAATTTCCTCCTGAAGTACCAAAATATACAAATAATAAAAAGAAACATTGCAGACATTCATTGTCTAATTCCTCTAAGGGCAAATGCATCTAAGAAATCCATTCACTGAAAAATGGCAGAGAATGTAAAGATTTTCAAAGCAATCGTGAAGGTTATTTTTTTTTCCTTTTTAGGACATCCATTTTCTCAGACCAAAATAGAGTGGTTGCTTTTTCAGGGAGCTGAGTAACAATATCAGAAAACCATTATTATTTATGATCCATACATCCTGTTGGGATGCAGAACAACATGTAAGACAAGGGGGTGGTAAAATACATTTGGCAGAAATCCTGCAGAATGAAGGGTTATGACAGACAGGTCATAGCAATGCAATGTGCCACCCTGGCACTGTGGTAAATGTAGAGCCTGTGCTAATGCCAAGACACTCCAACAGGCACATGTTGAGTCATGTCTAGGGTAGATGAGAACAATGTTAACTATTGCCAGCTCTAGACAATCCCAAAGAAATCATTCCAGCCCAAGGGATGGAGCATATTTCCTAATGCTTTAAACCATAACCAGTTCACTCTTCTCTTTGGTTCAGGTCATGTCAGTGTGACAAGTCCAAAAAAAAAAAAAAAAGTACCACTGAATTTGTTTTTTAAACATAAAACTAAAAATCCTAGAATAAATAAGATTTGTATTCTTCATCTACTTCAAGCCATGCAAACGTAGATATTACTGTTCCACTCTGGACTCTGCTCAAATAGAAGCAAAATTGAATGATATATCCCAAACCAGGCACAGAGCAAATAAACTCAGTTTTCCTAGATTAATTTTTCTAAAAAGCTGGAAGATAAATTAGGCAAGAAAGTGTGATCATTATATAGGAAGAAAAGGTAAAAAAGACATTTGCCAAAAACTATCTACAAATGTGATTTTCCACTGAGGAAGTAATAAGTATTTGGAATCACCTGTAGGATTTTTAAAACAAATTCACTGCAACATCCAAGTGTCATATGGATTACATTTTTCAAAGGAAATGTAGTAAGTGAGAGAGGAAATCCCACAATGAATGGATTTTTTCCCTTTTAATTCTTTGAATTTTAATTCAGAGACAAAAACTCACTCATGTATACAGGAAAATATCCTTTTCCTCTTAGACATCCTAAATCACATCCATTGGACAGATTACGGGCATACAGACTACTGTGAAGGTACAGAGAAGGAGAAGGAAATTCTGACCTTTGTTTCACTACTTGGTTTGCTAAAAGCAAGAACTCCTGATGGCAACAGTCACGCTATGGCCTCAGAATGTAAACACTAACCAAAAAGCACCACAAAAGATGCTGCAACATGAGCTAGCCCTCATTTCTAAACAACTTTTTTAGGAATTACCAGCAGGCTCCATAATATTTGAGAAGTTGGTAGCAACTATTCAAATTCAAGGATTTTTTCTTAATTGTTTCATTTAAATGAGGCATAGTGTGCATCTTTCCATGTGATCAGCCACACATGACAAACTCTCAGGAGGACTGGGCTCAGGTGGCCTCCTGCAGCAGGATCAAACCACTCTGAGATGTTTTCTGAGGCAGGATTTTGACAGCTGCTGGAAGGAAGACAACAACTCACAAGTGCAAGCACTTTCAATGAAGTTAGAACCTCACTGCAGACAAGCTGCTTATGTTGTCCCAAACAGTGGTCAGGATGTCACCCTCAGCATGCTAAAAGTTGTGCTTATCACTGCCTTGTACCTTGTCTCCTTCCTCCGAGTCACTGAGGTGTGCTTCAATTTTTTTCAATTATCTGTAATCAGTAGGGAAATTCCATGTTCACACCAATAGGAAAATAAAGCTTCATTTACTTGTTAAACATCTCTTATTTCTGCTCAAGTTTTGCACTCCATGACAAAATAAAATAAATAAAAAACAGTTTTATCTCACCTAAACTGCTATGAGACATGACAGCAAATCTGTCAGTCTCATAACCCAACACCACATGTATCTGTCTTTCCTTGCTATAAATTTCTGCTGGAGCAGCAGGAGTATGACAGCTGTACCGTGCACTGGCACATTAGCAGTTCCAAACCTCTCCAGAGTAGCTTGAGGAAGGGGATGAAAGCTCCATTCCCCTTAGTGAAACAAAGCAAGCAAGGGAGATAAATCCCAAACTGCCTTGGTGGCTAACAGCACTTTGCACAGTTCAGTGAATAAATACTACAGGAGAGAGCAGAGTTTGCAAACTGCAGCCTCTCTTGTCCAAATAGCTTGAAAATTGATTTCAGGTATGTGTTAAATTGCTGCTTTCCCTCCATACACACAACATACTCACAAAATTATATCTTTTAAGTATAAAAACATGAAGAGAACTGTTTTGTTAATGAGAATCTTGCTTTTCCTTCTACTTCCCATATACCCTCCCCTTTTGTATTGTGATTATGCAGGCAGGAGTTGGTCCAAATATCTTACAGCCTATCTGCAGTCTTTGAAATTGTGGCACAGGTCCCCAAAGCCCCCTTCCCTACCACACTGTTAAATCCCTACATACGTTCTGTTCAGTGTGTCATTTGCCTTTGCTGCTCAAAATTGCTACAACTAACTGAGGATCTCTAAAGTGCCCATGTCTTTTAAAATATTTATTCTTATTAATGATGTAACCAAGGACCCATAAGTTTAATCACATGCTGAGCTTGCCCTGCCAAAAATAAATATACCAGAGATAGGAATATTAAGTAGGACAAACTGGAGATGAACTGCATTGGGGACACTTTCTGTCCTCTTCCTACAGAGTAGTGAAAAAATAGTGATCTGGGGCATCCTTGTGACAAGGAAATTTTCTGGGCTCTCTTGAAGGCATTATGAGCACCTTTCCACAAGGAATCAAGTCCACAAAGAGAAACTTTTCTTCTAAAGTTTCATCTGAGCTTTGGATGTCTGCAAACAAAGTGTAAAAGCCAAGTGCATCCATCATGTAAGGGGTAAATCAGTCAACACATCCACAAGGCAATCACACAGAATTCCACTGGTTGTGGAACAGTCCTCACAAGTCAGCTGAGGAGCAGACATGAGTACCACAGAGATGCAGATCTGCCTCTTCTGCTGCTCCCCAGCAAGGTGCATGGGAAAATTTCTGCAAGAAGCCCACTAACAGCCTGCTGTGTGCTCCTCATATCCTGTAGTCCATGTCTCTGTTACACTGAAATCACACCACCAGGCATACTCACACACACCCAAGCAATCCCATATGCTCCTAGATAAAGACTCTACCATGGTACCAAATTTTCAGATTCATTGAGGTACAACGTGTCACCTTCTCTCACAGTTTGGTGCTCCCGTAAAGCAGAGTCTTGCTCATCTCCAGATAAAATTCTTTCTGATGAATTATTCCAGCTGACCAGAAGCACGTCAGATGCTTCAGAGAAACACAGACATAACTCCAGCCCTGCCAGGGCTCAGAGACAAAAATAAGACAAATCTGTATTATGGTACATCATTATTCAAGGAGTGGAGGCATTGACATGCAGACAAGACAGAGAGAGAGGGAAGATGCAACTCCATCACAGTGCCCATCAATCACTGTGGCACAAACTGAGCCAACAGCTCCATTAACTCTGGCACATGCAGGTCACAAACTTGCCTTGCTTGCTTGGTTTTTAATATATTATCAGCCTCATTTTGAATGTAAATATTTAAGCATGGTAATTTACTGGTGATGCAAGCAGAACACTTTTTTAGGAGATGGTTAACCAATTAGTTGGAGGAGCAAGGATGAACAAAGTTTCCAGCAGAATTTTCTCTTCACTATGAAACATTTCTGATTTAGCAGAATAATCAGAAGGACACGAACCCTTCTTCTCCCCCAGAATTTATTATTTTTATTGGAAAATGCAAATCACCCATGAAATGAAAATTTCTATGCTAACTTTCTCTCAAAATTTTTCAGTTTTTAGTGGTTTCGTCCAATATGTCAAATCCCCCCTTTTTCTTTGGCAGCTGAAAGCTGAAGAGGTTTCTCCTGAAACTGTCAAAGAACTTGGATGTTTTTATCATCACCAAAATCTTCAGGATGAGACCACTGCACTGCTGGGATGCAGAGACAGCATGAAAAAGGCATGAGAAATTGTAAGTGAAACAGCCTGAATACCATGAAATTGGACTGAAATTCTACAAATAAAATACAGTTGTTACAGAAAAGCAGTGTTTAAGATTGGAGATAGCCAATTCCAGTTCAAACCATGAGCTCACAGAGTCCTGGCCTCCAGGCAGGTGTATGATTTGGAGACCAGACAGTGCTACAAATGCCAAGTATTCACGGAAAACACAACTAAATCATAGCAAGAGCATCTGGGATGCAGCTTTTCCTGTGTTTTGTGTCAATTGAGCTTGCTTCCAGAAATTCAGACAAATGATCATACACAGAGATTTCCAGAATGCTGAAGGCAGCTTGTAGACTGCATATAGACTTGTCTCTGTGTATAATACAGCAAGTAGGAAGACCTAGACTGGGAGCAGGAAAAGCTGTAGATTTGCCAAATGCAATTAACTGAGGCCAGACTCCACTCTGGGACTGCTCAGTCCCAGTATTGTGTGAGTGCATCTCACAGGTGTAAACGAGCCCAGAGGCTGCACAGCAGCAGCACTTTGGTTTGCACTCATGACTGTTGTCTCATGCTACAACCCTGTGTGAGCATGCACACAAGCAAGTGTGCTTCAAGTATGAATCAATTTATTTCTCCCTGTATGAATAATGCCTATTGACAAAATGATTGGGTTTAAACAACTACAACAAAATTAAAGCCTACAACAACAAGCTGATGGGCTGAGATGAAAGATAGTGTTTTTCTTCAGTGAAGGACAAGTATATAATGCATTCGATGACCCAGAAAAACAAACTGCAACATCTAGGTCTGTTTATTACAAGTAAATGTCAACAGAGCTGAAAGGAGGTGAGGTCAAGACAGCCAGAGGAAGCACTGAGTTGCACTCAGAATGTATTTGGAAATAAGCACTGACAAGGAAAAGTCATTTCTTTGTTTGTCATCATCTGCAAGACATGAAGCTTTTGCACACCATCACACCTTGAGCATGATACAAAAGGGACTACTGAAGGCAACAAGATGCACCCAAGCATCCAGGGAGTGCTACAACCAATGAACCAGACATCTCTGCTCCCCATAATACACCGTAAACCTCACTGCAGCAGGGTTTCCTCTGTTTCTTCAAATGGATGTTCAGCTCTCCTGAATGTATGTACTGTTGCCTTCACCAGAAACTAAAGGAGGTCTTGTGTAGGCAAGAACCTGTTGCCCTAGTGAGAGGCTGGGTCACAGCATCCTGAGCACACTTTGGGAACAAGGGAATAGTATGCCTAGGGGAGTAATCGAGCATCAGCACAGCAGAAGTCAAGATCACTGTCAGCTCCTGTGTCAAACACATACACTTACAAACTGTCCCAAGATACAAGGATTTTTATACTATCCTCTTTGAACTAAAATCTTTAATGTTTCAATTTTTTTCAGAAAGCCTTGTTAGATCTATTCATTATCAACATGTTTAGAAGGTTGTGAAGACCTACAGGGTCAAGACCACATGTGCATCAGTCACGTGAATACAAATCTGAAAACAATGCCTAGGTAGCAGCTTAGGGCCCATCAAAGAAAGAGCAATTTAGAAGAACCTAATAATTGCTCTGAATTGCCTGTAGGGGGGAAAGAGCAACTACCAGGCCCTCAGTACATCAACTATAGATGGCATCAGACTGCAAACTGGTAGAGGTCAAACTTGGGAACCATGAGCTGTGTTTCTAGCCCTTAGTCTAAATCATTATTTGCCATAAACCAAGACCATTGTACAGGATCAAAGTCAGAGCAGCTTACTGAACTCACCCTCAATTAGCACTACTCAGCCTGAGGTCCCACTCGTGGCTGGGCTGCAGCAGAGCTGGGTTCCCACCCCCTCCAATCTGTCTCTCTGTCTGTACACAGTCACTCCCTAACCCGGTTGTGTCAAAATGATCCAGGTTGGCTTACTATTTAAAAACATGGAGGATTTTGTTTAACCCAGATGATTTTGACTGATTTGGGTTAGAGAAAGCCTGCACGTGCAGCTACGCCTGCAGATACCGACCCTGCAGCAGTGGGGACAGTGCCCAGTTACTTTGAGCCTGGCTCTGATTCAAAGCCTTTGAACCCAGCCTAGCTGCAAGCCAAAAGCACATCTGGTCACAGCTGTAGATACTTTTCAGGAAAAAAAAAACCCACACATACTAGGAATCTATACGACGTTGCATTCAGTGTCACAGATGAACTATGGACTGTAAAAAGAGTATGATTTATGGGAAACACTACTCAGCTTCAGATTCCATTATCACAACTGAAAAAAAAAAAAAGTTTATGCTACTAATGGTCTTCATTTTTCAACTAAAATCTTCATTTTAGGCTAACTAGGATTGCCTGTTAATACTACATAGCCACACACATAGGCATCTCAGTATAGGCCACAGCTTCAATCACTTCTCAAACTGAAACTGTACATCTATTTGTTTCAATCAACTCATCTTCAGAAAAATGCATCTTAAAGCAGAAGTACTCTGGAAAAGCTGAAAACTTCTCTCCAATAAGCAAAATTCCATCTTTACCTGCACAGTAAAAGAAGTTCAGCTCTTTCTCTTACCCTACACAGGCTGCTGCCTTGCCCACAAGAGCCCTTACTCAGCTCCCCAGCAGGGACAGAGCTCCCCGAGGGACCCAAGAAAACACAATGTGCAACTCAGAGTGACTCAGGGCAAGAGGGAAATAGTTCTGTGCCCTTCTATTGTTCACCTGTAAGGGACATCAGAGCTGTGTCAAAATGAGCAAGACTTCAACAATCTGTTCCCCAAGCTTCTAAACTAGGCATTCCATCCCATGTCATCTTCCAGCTACCAGCCTAAAGTGAGAGCCAAATGATGTCCTCCTGCGGGCTATGATAGGGATAAAAAAAAAAAAAGCTTCCTGTATCACAGAAGTTTGGGTAGGTTGAACATATTAGGCTTTGTAAAAACGTCAAGATCTAGAGATGAAAGTTGTTCCTTAGGTGCAAAATACTAAATGACTGTCTTCACTTAAGAACACAAGATCTAATAATCCAGAATGTGTTCAGGGATATTCTGAAGGATTGTATCTTTTGGATTAATTCAAAAAAAAAAAAGGAGAAAAATCAGTTGCACATATGATTCAGCATAAAAGTATTTATCTGACATCCAGCCAAAACCATTTTATCTCTGTAAGCCATCCTTAAACACTGCAGAATGCATTCACCGCTTTCATTACCAAATTACTTTTTAAGAGTTGAGCAGGTAATTGAAGTTCCAAACGTCTTAAACTGGTTTGGCAACACTGAGATTTCTTAATGGACTTGCTATCCAAGAACTTTAGAGGGAAAAAGATCAGTTGGATACTAAATATATACCCTAAAATAAGATGGATTCAAATTACACTAAGAAGCTCGCTTTTAAAGAGAGAGAACTTTTAAAATTAAGAGTAAAGCTCTGCTCAGAAGAGGTTCCATGATGTTGAAGCCTCAACTCTAATTCAAAACCATGGGGTAAAAAGCCTTGTGAATTTTTGAAAGGCACTGTGTTGGCCTAAATCTGTTCCTATTGAACTGAAGGGCCATTAATTTCGACAGAAAACTAATTAGGACAACGCTGTCCCATATACTTTGTACTATTAACATAGGCTTGTTAAAAATGGAGGGCTCTGAAACCTTTTTCCTAGATAAAAACAATTTTGTTTATTACTTTTCCAATTCACTCAGCAGGAACAGTGGAAGGAATGAGCCTAAATCAGTTCCACACTAAGTTCTCTGCATTTAACCAGCACTGTGGTACAGCAAAGGCAGGGGCAGGAGGGTGATGAGCAGCAAGAAGCCTGTGGGGCTGGGCAGGCAGCCGCCAGCTCCAGAGGTCTAATGAGGACTCTTGCCCCAACTACATCAATAGCTTTTGGCAAACCATTTTCTGCCTCAGCTCCTCACATTTATGAAGTGGAGATGATGGCAACAGTCTGTGTTAATCACTGGTATATATGCTGCTTTGAAGTGTTATTATTTTATAGAGCTTTCCATCCACTGCCAATCACTGATTCTCAGAGGGAAACCGAGGCATGCAGCAATGCTAATTGCTTAGTGCCTTACAGTGGGCCACAGCAGAACCTGCATCTCCAAAATTTTACATTATTCACAAACTTATCCACCACATTGATCATACAAGATGAAAACTAGGCATCTGTTTGTCCAGCACTGTCAGGCAATGGGATACTTGCTTACTTCTGCTAACATTGCTATTTGCAGCTGCTGTTGCTCCTATAGAGAAAGCATATTAGAAGTTTTTTAAAATCACACTATATGGGGAGACTCTGTGATGGCAAATTCAGGATTACAGGCTTGCTGCAGGCACCAGCAGGAGGGAAAGCCAGTGATGATGTGGGCTGTTCACAGTCTAACACGAAGAGCTTTAATGATGACAAGAGGAACACAGAATTAACAAGTCCATGGGCTTTGCTTTTCACAGCAGCAATCTTTTCTCTTAGGATTACTCCAATGCAAAATTAAAAAAAAAAAACCCTTAAAAAAATCCTTGTTCTGCAATGGATCAGTGTGTACAGCAAGGGGATAACTGACATTTAAGATGAACAACTGAATAATTGATGAACTTTCTGGTCTGACATAGACCAGCAAAGATGACATGCATAAAAGACCAGTAAGAGATGTGGTCCTAGGATGTAAGATTCCTGTTACCTCACAAGGAGGCACAACTTCATCTTACAGGGATACAGACTTATTCTTATATCACACCTAGCTGCTGAGGTATTTCTATTGCAACATTGCCACTTTCAAATGTGACCTGGGGATACCTACAACTTTTGGATGAAACTCTCTGGTTGCATCCAGACACAAACACCAGCAGAGTAAGCAGTTAGAAACAGCAGTCGAGCAGTCTGGGTGATAAAGCATACTAGGCTTTACCTCAGAGAGACTCAGCAAAGTTATGGATGCAGAAGCTCAAGAGCTACAGTCAGAAAAGTTGGCAATTCAGCTGCTGCACCTTAATTTAACCCTATATGAACACTACATATCAAAAAGCAGAAGAGGGCTGAGGCATTGGGAACTCAGCTCCAGCTAGCACCAAGAAAATCAACCACTGATCTGGAATGCTGGAGACAACCAGAGCCTGGTTTTCCCCTTTTTTGCATACAGCAAGTGGTCCCTCACCAGCCTTTTTTATCGAGCAGAGGAAATAGGAAAGCTCTGCCCGACCAACAGGTGGTATTTAACAGCTTATAAACTTCTTTAGCAATAACATCATGTCACGTTTTACAGCCCCTCTTGTGCTGCAGAACCACAGTGCACTTTGCCATCCTAAACAGCAAGCTGTGACGTACTGGATGCACACGCAGCTGGAGGGGAAGAGCTGAAGACACAAGGTTTCCTCCAGGCTGGGGTGTGACACAGGGGAAGCCTTTCCAGATGGCTTTAGTAGCTGCCAGGAAGGACAGGGTGCTTGAACACAGTGTCTGTGTGTGCAGTTTGACCCAGAGCTGACAGAGGCTGTGATTGTTTTACCTTACCTTAAGTGAGATTATGCAAAGAGCTCTAAGAGTAACAGAATCCTCACCCTGAGGCCCTGTGAAAGTGCCACACACACAAATTACCTCTCAACTCTAAAAATGCAGAAAGTCATACAGTCAAATTCACTAACTATTCATGCACACCACCACTGCAAAGCATAACCTCAGAGTAGAACTGTAGAAAAGCAAATGAGGAATATAGTTATCCCATGAGGAATCAGGCCAAGATATCAGGGATGTAACCTTCCTCTCCTGAAATTGCTTGAGGCGTTCATTATTTGCACCAACAGCTTCAAAATTATGCATATCAAGTCTTAACTTCAAAAAGTGGAGTTTTAATATATTGGGTACCTCTTAGGGGCTCAAATGGATGGGTGCCAACAGAGCCATCAGCATCTACTCAATCATGGAGCCTTCGTATCTAAAAATCCTGTTTATCAGTAGTGTCCTAGCAGGACTATAGTATGATAAGCAACTGCCATGAGTCCTAAACTTCCAGATTAACACATTCATTTTGCTGTGACACAAACAGACAGCCTTCTTGAGCATCAATGCCACATCAAAAACAATCCTTTACAGCTTTTCCATTTGTTTCTGAACTGAGAATAAACTCAAGTTACTTCAGCACAGCAGAAATATTGTGTAGAACTGCACAATAGAAATATTGAGATGGTTGCAAGAAACTTGAATACAAGATTTATGTTCACTCCTACACACTGAATGCCTCCTATAGAGAAACAAGAGCCCAGGCCAGAGCCCATCAAAGTCCCACTGTAAAGCTTCTGCACCACTGATGTTAAGAGGAGCTGTGCAAGGCTTCAGATGAGGCATGAGACTGATGCTGCAACAGGCTGTGATTTTCTGGATCAAGGCTGTGCAGGTTTCATTTACTGTAGCTGAGAGCTGTTTG
Organism: Turnix velox; assembly: GCA_013400935.1. NCBI lineage: Eukaryota > Metazoa > Chordata > Aves > Charadriiformes > Turnicidae > Turnix > Turnix velox. Next base: position 291,691 of record VZTY01013246.1, read on the forward strand.
TAACTGCTCTTTTAAGGTTGTACCTGTATCTGTAATTCTATAGCAAAGTGAAGGATTAAATGCATGCAAACTCCTGCATAAGCTTTTTGGTCATGGAGGATTTTCAAATAAATTTTTGCATTACAGTTATAATAAAAACCCTATTAGTGTTTTATAAAAGAGGACTACTCCAACTCCAGACTCACATCACTTGAAGATAAACAGGGGAGCCAAGAAACTGCAACGTGACAAGAATGGTTTTGCCTTTCCCAGCAAAAGATCTACAGCTCCCCACCATAAAGCATAGGACAAGTAGGACTGGGGACAGAAGAAATGATTTGTTGGTGTCTAGTACAGAAACCATTCTATAAGATTGCAATGGCAAAACAGTGACACTCCTGTGAGTTCAGGCTCTGACAGCCCAATACACGGATGCCCAAGACCAGTTCAAATCAGGTCATAAAATCCAATTCATCAAAACAACCTTTTAAAAATAGATTGTTACAGTTGGCTTCCTCTGAAACCTAACTGCTTCAGGCTGCTGCCCAAGCCACTGTTTGCAGGGTGTCTGCACACCAGAAGTAAAAGTAATGACTAGGGAGGTTTTAATTCAGTTCCTGGAACAGCTCTCAGGGAAAATACAAACATAGATTGGAAGAGCATAAAGGGAGCTGGTAGAGGAGATCCCTTCGAAGTTACTAGCTGCAGCTAATTAAAGCAAAAATAAAAGTAAAAAAGGAGCTTAGTCCTGCTTTGCTCACCTGTGTTAGGCACCCCAGGTCTACCTTCCAGGCTATCCTACTAGTTTCAAAATTTTTCAGTTTAATCTATATAAAGTTTGATTTCTCTGTTTGATGTTCACCTGCTCTATGTGGAAACAGGTCACTGCACACCCCAGGACCAGGACAAGAGAAAAAGGAATGACATACTGGTAGACTCCCCTCATAGCACTCTCGATTCAACAGGACAGAAGCACATTTGGACTGGAAATGTCTGGTAAACAGAGACAGGGAGCAGGTTTGCTCCTTCTTAAATCTTCTGGGCATACATGAGCTAAAGGAAGCCTTTGCTGGGGAGCTGCAGACAGCAAAACATAAGGGCTGTGACCTGGAGTGGGCAGCTATGGAAGGGCAGTGGCATTTACAGGAGGAAGTAATCTCCCACACTAATCTTTGTGGTCTACAGACTGATGACCACAGCCCATGCTAAACCTCTCATAGCTTCTGTCTCTAGAGAAGAGAAATACAAAGATAACTTCTAAAGATGAAATTTTCCTTTGTCTACACATTCCTATACAAAGAAATAACATGACTTCCTAGCTCTTGTCAGAATGAAAATCCCTCTTCAGAGTACCACAAAATTCTTTGCAGTTCTCATATTTATTACATGGTGAACATTACTGGTTAATACAGGCTGTATGTGCAATCAGAACTCTTCAGAAGGTTATGGGTATTTATTCTATGCTGGACAATGCCACATTGACTGAACAGTCCCTTGTGGAACAGCAACACGTAAGTTTTATATTTGCTAGGTATATTCTAAGAGAAAAAAGCATGAGGGAAAATGAGAACAAGAAAAGGAAATCATATAGTATAGTTATAGTTCCATTAAAATCTGCTGTATGGAACCAGTCACAAAGTACCTTCTAATGTCTCAAGTAACTAAAACACCCACAGGAGACATACACAGGATAAACTTTGTGGCAGAGTGGTTGGCTCTGCAGCAAAAGGGAACGAGACACTTGCAAAAAATGACAAAAGCAGGATCAGAGCTGCAAAAGGCTCCTGACAACATTCTCTTCATGAAGCAAACTCTGTGAAATATGGAATATATTAGCAAAGCTGGTCTGGAAAGCCTTTTTAGGTAGGTGGAACTTTTTAATAGCATGTCATTAAATCTCTCTTATATTTAGGATTTAATAGATGTAACTTTCACAGCAATAAGCTCATTACAAAAAAGGCACATGGGACTCTACCAAGATTGTGAGCACAATGGACCCAGAGCCCCAGTACCTCATTTTGTCACAGCATTCAAGTACCATGGTGATGAATAAAATCATCTGGATATCTTTAACACGTTACATTTGAAATATCCTTATTCTGCTACCTGTCCTCTTTGGCCCCATCCCCACAAAAGCCTGTCAGCTGAATACAGCCCAAATTTCTGCCTGTGGAAATTGCTGCATCAGGCCCTTCTTCACACCAAATGTGGCTCTGACCTATGCATATTTAAGAAAAGGGTCAGTGTAATAAAATTCCTAAGACTGACAGGTCAGTGTGGACCCAGGCAAGGTGTATTAATCCCATTTCCAGGATGAAGGCCAAGATGTGCAACCTGTCTGAAGTAGGTCACCTGCATCCATATATAGGCACTCATATCAAGTGGTTTAGAAAGAGATGAGTGTTTGCACATCTCTCTGATTTCCCTTGGCACTCCAGCCAGGAAGCCTGACAATCCTGCCATACAAAAGGATTGGTGTGCTCTTCCTGACCTGTGTCCTGCCAGCAGAAGCTAAATCCATGCTGCACTTTGTCAGGGTTTGTGCCACCACCAGGATGTGATTTTTTTTCAAGAACATGCACAAAATTCATACAGCCTCAAGAAGATCACTTTCTACAGTCTTGTGCCAAGTTCTCCCCTTTTTATAGATGGATTTAAAGAGACTCAAAGACTTATTCTACTCAAAGACTATTTAAGTGTTCTGAAATGCTGTATTAATACTGTGTATTATTTCTAACTACAGTTACCTTCATTATTCCTGTACACCAAGAGGAGCTGAGGATGGCTGAGCCAAGCAGTGCAACCACTCTTCATCCTGGACGTCTTGTGCACTGCTGGTGTGGCCAGTGTGGAACCTTGTCCTTAGAACCTACACGCCATTGGTTGAGAAACATTGCATCATAAGGCTCCCAGGAACAAGCATCACAACAGAGCTAAATCTGGATCAAGCAACTGAAACCAATCTTGATCACAGCAACCAGACTCAAGCTGCCACTTACAACTTACTGCAAAACTCAATGATGAAACCAAGCACCTTTTTGTCTGGGGGGAGGAAGAGAGGATAAAAAATAAAAATCTTTTCCCATGATAAAGGCTTACATGCTGGGAAGTGTCATTTTTACAAACTCCTATTAGATTGAAAATTAGTTTTAACTGAGTCAGATCTGAACTTATCTAACCAAGAGGGTTTTCCCTCTGATCCGCTTTAGCACAGGAGGTTTTTAAAAATGAGCTGCTGTTTCACTGCTTTCTCCTGCCTCAAAGAGTTCAAAACCATCTCATTAGGAATTTGATAAATAACCTGAAGCTGTAGACAGATTATAGACTAACGGGAATCTGTAATAGCTGACCTATTTAACACCTCAGATAACTTTTGCAGGGGATTGAGTTGAAGTGGAACAAGCTGTTAACAGGAGATTCTCACAATGTAGATCTAAGTCCTCAAAGCTCACAAGATCATTACTCCTTACCTGGTAGGCCTGACTTGCTCCTTCAGACTGAATTCTTCAGACTGACTCTATTAGCATCATTCCTGAACTCTCTGCCTTAGCAAAGAAACTCAGAACAGGACAGTTAAATCACTAAGAAGACAGTGGCAGTCAGGTCCAAGGAGGCTGGCTCTTCATGACATATTTCTGTGAACAAAAGGCATTAGACATGAAGCAGAACACCCAAGGACTTTGGCTCTGCAGCTTCACTTCATAGGCAAACATTTTCTCCCTGTAGCTTCACAACAAGAGTCAGTTTGTAATGGTGCAGTCACCATTATAAACTGCAGTGTGATAATAATGGTCTTTAGTGGTGAGGGATATCTCCTACATGAGAAAAACTTGCTATTTTTCTGTGCTTTGGAGTACTTCCTATGGCTGCCTTCTCCTATTTGAGCATGGTACATGTATATCCTTTGCCTCTTCCCTTCTTTCACTATGTATCCTGCCAAAGCATACCAGTTATTTTCTCTAATGTGTGAGAAAATATAGCTTTGGCTATACAACTCACATAAAGCCTTTTATTGTCTCGTTTCTATGATTTTCCTTTGGCTTCTGACCTTCCCTACACACTGACATCATCTGTTTCCCTTCCACAGAGGATGCAGGCATCCACATTTTCTCAGCCAAATGTCCTCCAGCTCTCAAGTACTCTGCTAGATAACTTCATTGCATTCTTCCATGTTTTTTTAGGTTTCTATAACTTCTCTCTTCTTCTGTATTTTTATGCTTATACCTTATTCTTAGACATTCCCTTTGCTCCACAACCAGTAACTCACTCCTCTGGCTTGTCCTTCAGACACCTTTTAAAGCAAAGCAAAGATAAAAACAAGTATCCAGCTGAAAGAATTCACAATCCACTTGACTGCATTTATCATAAGCACTTGAAGGCAGCGATCAGCATTCACAGAGCATCTGCTCCAGAAGGAACTAACCAGTGGCTGAGATAACAATGCAAGTAATAAAATCTGGTAGAGAACATATAAGAATACTGTGGATTCTATAGGAGGAGAGCCTTATTGGAAGCTTTGTTGCACCCAGTCATAATCCTTTGAATGGTCTCCTGCACCTACATCTTCAAAGTCACAAACTGACAGGTACAGCACTTGAAAGATCTGCTGAAAGCAAGGGCAACCCACTGAAACTTTTCATCTGGAGTTTCCACTAAATTTGTCCCATGGGAAAAGACAGTAGTAAACAGTAAAAGAGAAACAAAGTCCAGACATTTCCACAGAAAGTAAATCTGCTTCCAGAGTACTACATATTTTTTGCTAGCTATTATTTTTAACCTCTTGCAGATTTATTTTTACTACAATTTAAATGTATCTGTTATATGCCATAACATTATTATTATGAGAGACACTAAAATAGCAAAGTATTTGAGGCACTTGATACCATTTTACAAAACTGGGAATTAAACCAGCAATGACTGCAGATCACTGCAGCAACTACTAATACACAGGACCTCCCTTTTCAGCCTTCTTGTACTTCTCCTGTGGACACCAAGATGAAAAAAAAGTGGAATTCCTCCAAAAGCTGTGATATGCTGTCTTTATGTTTAACTAGGGAGCAAAAAAGGAACTAAAATACACCTAGTGGGGTGAACTCCTGCCTGCTGCTTCTGGGCTTGTGCTCCCAACCCACAACCAGCTAAGCCTACACATCTCATACAGAATATTACATGTGAGTGACATGTAACTTAGAATAGTTTGATCTGGAAGATATCTTTAAAGGTTATCTAGTCCAACCCCCTAGCGATCTCCTCCATGAGATCTTCCACTAGATCAGGTTGCTCAGAGCCTCATCCAGCCTCGCCTGGAATGTCTCCAGGGATGGGGCATCTACCACCTCTCAGAGCAATCTGTTTCAGAGCCTCACCACCCTCATGGTGAAAAACTTCCTCCTTATGTCTACTCAGTCTACCTTCTCTTAGATTAAAACCATTACTCCTTGTCCTGTCACTACTGGCTCAATAAGAAAGGCTGTCCCCATATATTTTATATGCCCCCTGCAAGTATTGAAAGGCTGCAATAAGGTCCCCTCAAAGCCTTCTCTTGTCCAAGCTAACAACCCCAAGTCTCTCAGCCTGTCCTCATAGGAGAGGTGCTCCATCCCTCTGATCTTTTTTCAGTCTGAACCTTGAGGCTTTCATTCCATTTTTCACTACGCTGTTTTAAGTCAGCAAAAGTTTGTTTGCACAAGGGTCTCAGACTCAGCTTCATATGGTATACTCTACTAAGTCTAATAAAATACAGCTAAATAAACAATTTTTTTCTTCACTAATCATAGCTTTACAGTGCTTCAACACTACTGATATCACAACAAACTATAGTAGAATGTTAACTTCTCACTTCTGCAAAGCAATACTGCAATGCTCTTTGTTTTCAGCTTGGACACTGTTTGGCACAACAGTTTGACATTCACTTACAAGACTGGTGAAAAATATGCACTGCTAATTTTCTTAAGTACCATGCCAGTGTCCCTGGGGGCCGTGTGTATGTCTGCCCTCCCACACAGTAATATGATTTGCTCCCAGCTAATAAAATGGACTTCACATCAGCTAAGGAAAGACTTCAGTCTATGATCAGGGTGTCCCCCTTCTTCACCCATATATTCATGGCAAAGAGCTGGAATTGATAACATCTTCCCTATACATTTTCCCTAACACGAGGTATATATACAGGCAGATAATCCCAGCAGATCTCCTTTTTCTCCCCCATTGCCCCGTGGTTTATCATGTCCAATTAGCCATCTGCCATGCCTGCACTGCCATACAAAGGGAGTCCCCTCTCCTCCACTGAAGCCCATCAGCGGGGCCATTGTCCCAGCTGACAAACAAGAATCAGCCACTATTGTTTCCAGCTGATGATGCTGTTCCAAATGTAGGCTGCCAGTTGCCATTAAAACAGCAGGACCACCAGGGTTCACCCCAGGAGTCAGGAACCATGCCAGCAGCACTACCATGACCAGTAGTACTGTGGACTTTCACAAAGCTTTTTTCACTCTATATGTATATATTTTCTCATCTCAAGCCTGGCTCAAATACCACTCTTCATGCCCCATCTGCACTGGACAGTGGCTGCCTTTCTGCCTTTGCTGTTTTACCAAGTGCTCACCTTGCAAAGAATGGCTCATAATCCCTAGAAAAAAGCAACATATAGGAGTCAAATCTTTCCCTGTAGTGGTTTTTTTTTATTATTTTAAACTTAAAGCATGTCTTCTGTCAATTCAGCACAGCTTATTTCACACAGATACATACAGAAAAAAAATAGCTTAAAACCCTGAAAACTCCACTAAGTCCACATGGGTACCAATTATGTGAAGAGGTTAATTTAATTTCTTTCACAAACCACACACCCTCACCCTTTTTCCCAAGGCCACTTTACTAAAAGGAATGACCAGAGCAGCTGGGCTGCCAGTCACTGAGATGTTAAATTAAAGATCATTTCCTCTTATTATTCTCAGCAATGCATGATGTGACCTTACACTAAAAATTACGGTCTGCCTAATTATGGTAGTTTTGTTCCATCAGTGAAACTGAAATGCTGATTTATATAATTGAGGTTACCAAAAAAAGTAATTTCATTTTTAGTTTTAAAGGCAATTTGTTGCCTTGAAGTGGGAGTGTGACAAATTAGGCCTATGTACCTGTATGTTCTCAATCATTACATTGTGTAATTTGGAAGAAACAAAAAACATTCCTAGATTGTAGTAACAAAGCCACATGTGTTGATAAGACAAAAAGAACCCCAATGAGTCACTATTTATTCTAGAACTTATTAAAGAAAGTAAACAAGCAAAATGAATATTTATATTTAGAAGCAGAAACAATTATCTCCTTAGACCTTGATTAGAAAACTTGGAATTATTTAAACTCTAATAAATGCTTTACAAAGCATTTCACACTGTGAACATACATAATTTTAATATACCACTTTGAATCTTCACTGAATAGTTAAAAATTAAATAAAAGCAACTGAAACTGAAGTCATTCCACTTTTGCAGCAACTAATAATAAAGTCTGTGCCCTGGATTCAAATAGTGGTGTCGTTCTGAACCAAATCAGAGAAACAACATGAAAGCAGAAATACTTTGCTAGATATTACTCTGTTTTTAGCACAAAATGCTCTAAATCCCATCCCAATACACCACAGTCCACATATCACACAGGTGGTATGTGGCTCACAACATGAACTTAGATTTACAATTGCCATGGCTGTGCCTGGGCCAAGTTCTGTTTTCAGTTATATCCACAAAAACTCATGATCAATGCCTCTGAAGCCCTCTGGATCTGAATAACAGTAACACAATCTGTCCCAGAACTGAGTGGAAAAAAAATAATAAATATCATGACTTCTTTCTTTTACAGCCCTCCGTGCTTTAGGGTTAGTTCTCCATTAAGACAAACATATTTGACTTCTCTTCATATCCAGTTTTCTTTTGCAACATGTATATTGCAATACTCACTGTTATTCTTGCCAGATTTGCTGGGCAAAATTCCCCAAGTGGCAGAGCCTCCTCAGTTAAACATGGGGTGCATGTGCCATTCAAGGCTATAAAATGGGAGTTGTTTATCCAAAGAAATATTAAAAGCAGAACATCAGTCCAAATCAAACAAAAGCATAAATACCTCTTGGTTGTTCCATGACTGACTTTAAGTCCCAGCCATAAAATGCACAGTGCTATGGGTTTGTAACTCCTAATACTCTGTGTTTTCTTTGATATAACTATGAAGTACTTAAAATACCACAGGGTACTGTACACTACATGTCACCATGGAGCAATAAACTGCCATACATCCATCATCAATCTTCCTAGGGACCATAAGGTCACAGCAGCTGAAACAACAGAATACTTCATCCCCAACCTTCAAAGGGCCAGAGCACCTGTCTGGCCAGAAGACTCCCCAGCAGGCTCTTAACATGAGGGTGTGCTTGGAAATTAAACCAAAAATTAAACCAGCCACCATCAAAGTTGTTCTCTTTTTTAAATGCTCATGTTTCCCCAGCAGATTATTATGGAACTTGATAAAATGTACTATGGGAGGCAGGTGGAAATGGCAATAGTTATATTTGCCCAGCCAAGTTGGATGCTCAGTTGTATCCTTGCAGCTCATCATCCCAAGACATACATGGCCAGGTAGGGCCACCATGCAAAGTGGTCTACACAAGTACTAGGAGGGTTATACAGAGCTCCTCTTCAATGACTTTGGGATGCACTTTTCTTCAGACTTTCAATTCCAAAACACAGCATAGGCAACAGGTTCTCCCTTCCCAGCTTCTGCAGGTGCCATATGGAGCCTTATTACATGGTCTGCACAATTCAATATTTACTGTCTGTGCTATAAGCTTATGTTCCCTATTACACCCTGTCCTGGAAATCAAATGCAGCTCTGAACAGAAGCTGTGTGTGAAAGGCCTCTTCCTCTGGAAGTAATTCCCTTCAGCGTTAATTAATATTAAATAGAATAAATATCTTCCTACTGGCCTGTAACACAATGCAATCTCATCCAGAAGAAACACGTGACTATCAGATGTAAATTACTGTCAGATGTCACCCGTGTTGCCCTACGTGTACTTCTGAGTGAGAAAGGAGGAAGTAGCATGGGAAAGAAAAGCCTTTCTGAACATAAATCATCAATTTAAATTGCTCTCTTCCAGGAGCAGACAAAAAGGGATTCCTCCTTTTTGTCATAAGACCCCACAAATCAGCTTCATTTCTGAGCAGCATCTGCAAGTCAAGAAGAGGAGGATAGTCTTTTCCACACACACCTCTTGGTTCACCTGCAGACTCTTTGTCATGTCTATATGCCAATACCTGGACTAGTCTGGAGGAGAAGATGGGAAAACAGCAGGGCACAGATTTCCCATACACTGGAAGGATGTAGCAAGATAACCATCCTCCTCCCCCATGCCAATCACATGAAAAACAACTACAGTAGAAAACAAGGAAAGAAAGGAACAAAACTCATATTCCTGACAGGGTCAGAGGTCAAAGCCTCCAGAGAGATGCCCAGATTTTAATTAACACCATCACCTTAAAAAATACAGCAGCTTTCCAAGTGGTAGGCAGAAGCCGACAGTCTTCTACAACGGAGCCTGCTTTATCAGCACACAGTAAGAGACTGGGCCTTATAAATTATAATGTCTCAAGGTGAGAGAGCCAGATATCACACCAACACCTCACTCCCAGTGACAACTCAGTTGAATTAATTTATCTGTTCTTCGAGGAGGCACTTGATTCCATCAACCTCAAGGAGCACTTCTCTGCAGACATCATTTCAAGTACATCTATCGATCAAGCAGCCTGGCCACTGCCAATCATTTTAAAGTTATTTAATGGTGGAGCTGCCAGTCACTCATGCACAAATGAGCAACCCTGTAAATATAACTGGCTGGTGGAAAGCAAAAAGCAAACAGTATAACTCATGGCAGTCAAAGGAGATGGAACAGTATCAATTTCCAACACACTCACAGGAAGTATTGATGACAAAGTCTGCATCCTCTTATCACACAATCAATGTTATACTTAAGAGCCAGAAAAATAAATTATAAAATAAAACTGTACCTGCTAGTGGATAAGAAATACTGATGATTGCCCTACCCAGAAATTGATAATTTGCTAAATTGTTCTGTCACTGGCCTCTGTAAATATTAAAAATTTCTAATTTCCCTATACATTTCACCTCTGCTTCCAAAACTCACCACAGAAATTCTTGCAGCTGAGGCCAAAGGTAAAGCTCTCCCTCTTTGTATATATCCAAGGGATTTCTGTTATTCATATGCTTTGTAAAGTGACTTACGTTTGAAACAAGTATGTGGATGCAGTTCCACACAACATAAAAAGTCATCACACATATTCAATACAGGCTACAGAGACTTCCAATGAACTTGCTCATATTTTATGTCACAAAAATAGACATGACAAACTTAACAAGGCATACCTAGGTATAGATACGGCTTTTTTACTCAAACAATGAGCTCAAATAGAAGTGATAGATCCAGAGTAGAACCTCAATTCACCATCCAGTGTTATCCCAGAAAGCAGAGCTGGAGATTGCAATAGTAATTTCTGCCCTTGAAGTCCCTCTGCCTGTTAATTTTTATCCCAGTTACATGGGAGTGATTGCCAAAAAAAAAAACAAAAAACAAAAAACAACTGAATTACTTTCTGGGTTTATAGAATATTCCCTACCTTGCCTGTCTCCAGGGAGGTTTAACTGACTGCCAGCATCAACCACACAGGCGTTAAACCCTCCCTTTTCTTAAAAGTCATTCCTAGTTCTCACCATTGTAAGCCCTGGAACAGACACTCCTTTATTACCTCCTGTTAATTTCTTCAGTTTTGCTTTCCAGGTACAGCTCAGAAAGCTGCTATCTCAGCTGTCATCGCTGACAAGGGACTGCTACCTCCCAGTGTTTGGGTGCTGCTGTAGGAGGCACTCAGTGCACGGCGCCATTCCCAGCATCAGCCTCCTCTGCTGGTACCAGGGAGCAGCCTATCGATCCTCCCGGCTCAGTGCAAAGCCCAGCTAAAAACCTTCGAGGGAGATACTAGTTGTTTGGACCCCATTTTTTTCCCTGAGAATTACAAGTTCATGCCTTTCATTGTAGTAGCTGTGAATTTGGGAAGAGCTTGGGTAGTTTAGTGGATGAATAGTTGTGCTATTCTAGCAACTGACTCTTAAACCACAAAGATTTCAGAGTTTTTATTTGATGTGAACATATGAGTACCTGCCAGACAATTATACTTCTGTGCTTTACAAATCCCAAATACAAGTCAAAAGAGAAGGAATAAAAGAAAAATAGATTAAATGAAAGGGAAAAGGATGTTAAGATCTCTGCATCTATTACAAACTGGACTCCATCTCACAGTCCTCACTCAGGCAAGACTGCCATTGACAGCCAAAAAGAGGACCAGGAGAGTCAGTTGTGTCCTGCCTACAGCTGTCCCCCCGATGTCCCCATCAGCTGTTCTCTTTGCCATCCATTCAAACCAACTTAAAATGAGCACAACAGCAGCACACAAACCCCAGAAGTGAATGGTGCACAAAGACCACAATAAAACAACAGTATGATTCCATAGGAGCAGAGCCATGCGTGTGTTCCCCATTTCTTGGGGACATTGCCTGGCCATTGTAGCAGCTGACAATCCAAATTAATGACTAGTGGGCTGAAGGCTCACTCATGTCATCTTTTCAGATGTGAGATGCTACATAACAGCACAGAAACAAGATTTTTCCATCTCTTCTGATGAAGTTTAAGGTAAAAGAGACACTAGGATGTAGCCTAGGAATCCCTTCCAGGATTCCTGCGATTTAAGAAGAAATGTTAAGCAACTTACTAAAATCTCCATGTAACACAGGTGAGAAGCATACTGATGACTCTACAGGTGAAGCCACAGGTGAAGAACTGTCCTGGAGGCCTGTCTACTCACATGGCTCCCTGCACTTCTTTCTCCTTTAGGAACACCTTTCTCAAACCAGCTAGATGGACTTGACTCCCTTCAAATTCAATTCTGCTAAACACTTAGGTTGAAATGGCACTGTCACTGGGATATTGCTCAGCTTTGAGAGAAGGAAGGGATACAGAGGATAAAATAGGAGGAAACCTTAACTGGCTCTTTTTAAAAGAAGAACTAGGAGACTACATTTCTTTTTAAAAACAAAAATTAATCTAGCATTGTTAGGACTTAGGAAATTAGGTTGTAACCAGGTAGGCTATCAACAGGCAAATATCCTATGGCTTAATGGCTTGTAGATCACAAGACATACAAAGCCAGACCTTATTATAGTTATCCTCTAGATCAAAGGGCTTTCACATAAATGGGGTGCAGTCTACCATAGCAGGGAGCTGCTGCAGGCCTTGGGGATTTTACTGCTTTAAAGTTTTGGTGATTACATAATTGTTTTTTGTAACTGGACCTCAAAGCACTGCGTGTAGCTAATGAGCAGGTAGGAGGAAAACAGCTGAAAAGCAAAGTCTTGACAAACAGCTGGGGAAGTGTCAATCTTAGCCTAAAAGGGTCAATCCCCTTATGAAACAAAGATTTAATCCTTTACAATTTTTAATTAAAAATCTACTAAAGAAGCTTATAATACTCTCAAGATTTTGGCTATGGAAGGGATGGGGGAAGCAGAACACAAGTTGCTTCAGCTGTGGTGGAGATCCAGTGCAAAGCCCTCAGAACCCAAGGGCTCCCCACACAGACGCTATCTCATGGACTGGTGGTGCAGCGGAGACCCCAACACATTGCCCAGAGATTTTAATTAAGCACCACATCGTTAGCGAAGGCCTCACAACACGCTCTGCAATAAGTAGCCCAGCTCCGTTCCACTCCCCTTCAGCATCCTCTGAAACCGGAGAGCGAAACACGGGGCACTCGCGCAGCCAGAGACACTCGGCGGTGCGAGAGCATCCCCGGCCGGCAGCGGGGCTAAGGGCGAGCGCTGCCCAGGTCACCCCAGCCCTCCCTGCACATCGGAGGGCAGCAGGAGCACTGCCCGGCGCTTGGCCGCGGCAGAGCAGGGCGGGCAGAGCTGGCAGCCGGCTCCGCTTCCAAAAGCCAGCCGGACAGCGCTGCCCGGGGCGGGGACCCGGCGGGACGCAGCCGGCACAACCTCCCGCGGGGGCGACAACACGGCGGCTCTACCCGAGCATCCCCCGCAGGGCTTTTGTGTCTGCCCGGGGCGGTGGCCCGGCCGGTCCTCTCCCTAGCCGGACGGCGATGGGAGCGCAGCCCCCGCGGTAGCATCCTCCGGGGGCAAGGGGACGGATCGGGGCGCAGACGAACCGAGGGGCCGCGGCGGACAAAGCGAGAAGGCAGGCAGGCAGGGACCCCCTCCATTCCCCTCAATTCCCCTTCTTCCCCGTCCCCACGGCTCCGCCGCTGGCGGTGCGCACGCCGCCGCCGCCCGCCCCACATCCCGCGGCGGAGGCAGGGCCCGGCGCTGCTCCGGCCCCTTCCCCGCGGTTCCCCTACCTGTTCGAAAGAAAGCATCCACATCGGAGTCGGGGACAGCGCCTTCCTCCGCCGCTCCTTCGGCGGGATTCATGGCTGGGGGAGATGCGGCGGCGAGCCCGGCGGCTGGTAATATCCAGTGAGTTAGGGAGGAGGAGAGCTGAGAGAGAGAAAGAGGGAGGAGAGGAAAGAGGGAGGGAGGGATGGAGGCGCGTTTAGCAGCGAACCCAGCGGAGCACCGCCCGAATCATCCCTTCCGCG